>VONZ01000671.1:102500-411091 GCA_012976165.1 Labeo catla | reverse complement strand
TCATCTATCTATCTATCTATCTATCTATCTATCTATCTATCTATCTATCGTCTGTCTGTCTGTCTGTCTGTCCCTTTTTCCGTCTGTCCATCCGTCCTTCTGTCTGTCTCTCTGTCCATCCGTCCATCTGTCTGTCTATCTATTGTCTGTCTATCTGTCTACACATAACAAATGACTCAGGCTTGTTTTGATACATTGGGATTGTAGCAGCTGTTATCATTTCTCGACTATTCTTTTGGAAAGATATTGTTTTAACGTCCCTTTTTCTTCTCATGACAGTCATAATTGCTTTAACATTCTCCCATCAATCAATGAACTAAATAAATGGAAGTAAACTGAACTGATAGCTGCAGTCACCCAGGTTAGGCTTTAGCTAGCATGTGTGCTAATCTGCATGTTCTATTATAGGGACCAGTACGGCTCAGAGTTGTTCCCCTCCAGCTACTCCAGGGAGAACAATTACTGGACCAGCGAACCACAATACATGTACCTCGCAGAGTTACGCCGCACATCTGTACGCAGTTTAACACCGCTGTGGCAGGTATTTCATGTTTCCATTCATTTTCTTTCTTTTGAATGCTTTTTCAAATTCACCTAGTAATGCTACCTCATATCTTTTCATTTTAATTTAAAACTTTATAGCAGACATATTCCACCCTTTTATAGCATTATTTTTCTCTGCGCTATGATTATAATGTTAGTCAATGTTAAAAATAGCTATAATTCAGTTTTTATATAACCACGTCCACCTCTGGTTCTGTAAACTCTGGACTGAAATAAATCCACCCCAAAAGCTATTCTTTTGACATTGTTGCATCTTAGACAAATTCATCATGCTATTATTTCAGAACAATTGTTTTTCACCCATTTCCATTTGTTGTGTCACAACCTTACATGATGAACAACATGGCCACAGGGCCCACATAAAGGGTCACAGCATTTGTTTTTAAAAACATATCATTTCAGTGCAAGTTTTCTAAATGTATTTACTTAATATTTCTTTCAGATTAATCGTTTTTCGTAATAGGATAACATATGTAGGTCATTTTGACATTATCAGCATCATGCAAACATCTGAAATCCTGCAGACTGCATGGAAATCCTGCCTTAGATTTAAGCCTTCAATAAGCATTCAACACAATCTGCCTTTGTGTCCTTCGTGTGACATTTTACTCAATCTCTATTCAATAAACGGAGCCAGGAAGGGTTTGATGGTTTAATACATCTGGCACATGTGGCTTGAAATAACAAACCCTTTGGGTCCAGACAGAGGTGTGATGTAGTTGTTTGTCTTGTAAATCTCTCTTGGGTGCATTTATTATTTTACTGCTCTATTGATATTAGCATAATTCCCATTAATTCCTATGCAAAGTTTAAACATGCAATAAAGGTTGGTGGCTATTACAATCCTAATTCATTTAAATATTAAAGGTGACGTTTAAAGCTCAACCAATGCTGCATAAGTGTTTTGAAAAGAAAAATTAAGAACGAATAGGAGAAAATATTTCAATTTACTTTATAAATTAGGTCAACTACAGAACTTCCACTCAGCCTATTCATATTTTATCGCTCGCTCCTCTCGTTACAGCAATAGCCTGTGACAACATTTATTTTTATACATAATGCATGCAAAAAAGTCTTGCATTATGAATGTTAGAAAAACACGAACCACTGAAGCTGACATAATAGTACAGATGTGACCTGTATCATCTCTGCCAGGACACAATAGCTTGGTTGGCCTTTTAATACGTCTGCTGATTTAGACTTTTCACTGAAGCTGGCATTTGAGAGCTCTGATTTATGCGCTGACCCAGAGGGAGAAACATAAAGGAGATGGTCAGGGTGACCTTTAGCCATCCATTGCTTTTTGTCCAGCCACGTAGGATGTGTCTTACAGTCTTGCTGTGTATGAACTAATCAATTATTGTCATTATGGGCAGGTACTCAGAAAGCTTTGTTTATTATTGTATTGTTTATTATTGTAGTTTTCTTTTATGCCCCAATTATGAACATGAGTGAATTCCAAATAATTTCACTTTTAAATTAATTCATATTACCTAGACGTTTTATTCCTATAGTTATAGGTACTAAATTAAGTATATATATTTGCATTTGCTCTTTATTTAGGTATTTTTTGTGATACCTTAGCATTAAAAAAAATCAGGTTATATTAGACTGCTGTGCAAAAGTTTGGGATTGGTATGATTTTTAATGCTTTTTTAAAGAAGTCTCTTATGCTCATCAAAGATCTATTTATTCAATCAAAAATACACAAAAAATGTTATATTATGAAATATTATTGTAATTTAAAATAACAGTTTTCTGTTTTAATATACTTTAATAAATCAAATTTATTTCTGTGATGCAAAGCTGCATTTTCATCAGCCATTTCCTTCAGAAATAATTCTAATAACAATGTATTATTAATGTTGGAAACAGTCGTGCTCCTTAATTGTTTTTTTTAACCTGTGATACTTTTTCAGGATTCTTTGATTAATAGAAAGTTAAGAATTTAAGACAGCATTTATTCAAAATATAAATCTTTTCTAAGTCTTTACTATCACTTTATATATATATATATATATATATATATATAAAGCAGCACAAATGTTTCCAACATTGATAACAAATCAGCATATTAGAATGATTTCTGAAGGTTCATGTGACACTGAAGACTGGAGTAATAATGCTGAAAATTCAGCTTTTCATCACAGGAATAAATTATATTTGAAAGTATATTAAAATAGAAAACCATTATTTTAAATTGCAATAATATTTCAGTAATATTACTGTTTTTTTTCTGTATTTTTAATCAAATAAACACAGACTTGATAAGCAGAAAAGATTTCTTTAAAAAAATGGATTTGATGAATTCTGTGATATTTTGTGGTGGAAATTGGTAAGATAATATTGGAAATATTCTCAAAATGTAGAAATATTTTGTAGAACTTCTATAGATTAAGCACAAGCATATTATTATATATTTTTTCTTAGGTTTTAGAGTTCAAAAAGTACTGCATAGACCTGGAGTGACCCATCAATATTTTGTATAATATGATTTTGACAGTCAGTCTGGTTCTGTGAAGTCACATATCACTTCTTAATCAAATGAAAGAGATCTAGTCACTCATGTGAGAAGTGCCCCTCTTGTGTTTAAAAGTGGTATTACACAAACAAATTATTACCAGCTGAGTGTAGAGACTCCAGCCCATTCAGCTTATGTTTATTCATAGTGATGGTAACCTAAACTGCAAGTTAAGACAACTTCACATACTTGCATAAATCCAAAGTATGCTTAAAATGATGACGTTTACACCATGTCAGATTCACTGCATTGCAGTTGACACATTCTCCGGCAGGAACTGGACATTGACTCAGATGGATGTACTTTATGTGGACTTATTTATTTATTCATTCATTCATCTTGGTTATTTCTGTCCCGGTCGAGCTGGCCTCACACTTTTGAGATATATTATTAATTTAAGCTTTGCTTCAGGCGCTGTAATCTAGAGGGCACACCCTTCATACTTCATGTCGATGCATATTTTAGCAGCAATACCAGTCTTAAACTTTGAGAGTCTAGACAGTGCTGTGCAGAATGAAATATTATTACTGACCTTTGACCTGTAATGACCTGTGATATCCATAGGGTGGGCTTTTATTTATAATGCCTTTTTTAAGGTGTATGTTGCATGTGCATTATGATTGGTCAATTTAATATCAAAGCTGCTTTTATGCAATTAGCCTTTTCTGGTAGTGATGTGTTAAACTTTATGGAAAGCTTTTATTTTTATTTATTTATTTATTTTCTTAAATTAAGGATTCAGGGATTTTTTTTATTGATTTTTTTTAATTGGTCAATTTAATATCAAAGCAGCTTTTATGCAATCAGCCTTTTCTGGCAGTGAAGTGTTAAACCTTATGAAAATCTTTTATTTTTATTTTTTATTTTTTTCTTAAATTGAGGATTCAGGGATTTTTTTAATTGAATTTTTTTTTTTCAATTGGTCAATTTAATATCAAAGCAGCTTTATGCAATAAACCTTTTCTGGCAGTGAAGTGTAAAACCTTATGAAAATCTTTTATTTTTATTTTTTTTCTTAAATTGAGGATTCAGTGATTTTTTTTTCAGGATTTAAATTCAGGATTTGTTTATTTTTTTAATTGGTCAATTTAATATCAAAGCAGCTTTTATGCAGTCAGCCTTTTCTGGCAGTGAAGTGTTAAACCTTATGAAAATCTTTTATTTTTATTATTATTATTTTTTTTTTTCTTAAATTGAGGATTCAGGGATTTTTTTTTCAGAATTTAAATTCAGGATTTTTCATTTTTTATTTTTTTTTAATTGACTTTGCATATGTTTTTGTTGAGAATCATGTTTAATATAGTGCCCATATTTTTGCTCATATACTGAGAATATGGCCTAAGTTGTTTCAGTATAGTGTGTACATCTTGAAATGTTACTAAAAATATAAAAAATATTCTTACACAGCAAAAAGACAAAAAAAAACCTGACCTGAAGAGGGGCATTTTTTACGATTATTTTAATTTTATAATTACTTTTTGAAAAAGTCTAAACTTTTAATCAGACAACAGAAGGCATATATGAGATTGTGAGCAAAGTTTTGATCATGATAACAACATTTGCATATCAAACATGACACAGTAGGCTTTATATAGGGTTAAAACTCACCTGGGCTGCTACAAAACAGATGTGTTTGCATTACATCCATCTAGGTTATGCACATTACTAAGTAAACTGGTTAAAACAACAGTCAATTTTGCTTCTTTAGTTTACGTTGAATACTTATTTGCCTCCTCTGATGGACCGTCACTGCTTTTCTAGATTGTTTTTCCATCGTCAATATGTTGATTGCGATGAAGAGCATGCCTATTTTCTGATAAAGAAGAAATAAGGGCTTTAGGAAACTAGCGATAACCGCATAGTGTACTTCATCTCCACTGCGTGAACTCAACAGCCTGTTAATCTTTTCTAATTAGTATGTGCAAGACAGCTGAATCAAAACATGCCCGCTAGGCCACGAAGCTTGACGATTTCACTGGATCACAGTGTTTTTTTTAGACTTCATTCTGAGCTGCATCTTCACTCCAGTGTGTTTTTACGTAATTTTAATGCGGCTCTTCTGACATGCTTCTTCTGTAGGTGCTAATTAGGTCCATATGCCAGATTTTATTGAACCCTTAGTTTTTTCTCACCTTTCCTCACACCTAGCGTGGATGTGCCGAGGGATAGAGCAGCTCTCGTACCCTTTCGTTTCAGCGACAGACCCAATCCAGGACACAAAAACAGGCTTTTGTGCTCTGCCGAGTTCACACTCGATGCACCTGTGCTGCACAAAAGGTCCCTGTACACATTTGCTTTCTTGCGTCTATTCCACACATCTCAGGGATTTAATGAATTATAAATTCAAGTCAGTCTGGTGTAGAGAGAGAGTATGTTAAATGATGTGTAGCCAACAGAATAGCCATCAGAATTTTAATTCAGTTTAATTCATAAGTTGGAACTGTATTTAAATTTGAATTATTCCCTGATATGCAGAATGCATTTTTTATTAGATCTGTTTCTCTAAAGTTCAGTCGTGTCAAAATGATTCAAAATATGAACAAAACATTTTTAAATGTTGCCGTATCTCTTAAAAATAAAGTTTCTTTATTGTCTTCTATGGTTCATTTGAAGAACCTTTAACATCCATGGAACTTTTTCATTCCACAGAAAGGTTCTTTATAACAGAAAAAATGTTTTTCAGATGAATAAAGTGTTTTTTATACGAAAAAAAAATAAATTTAGTGAATGCAAAATGGTCATGAAACTGCTAAAAAAAAGCCACATAAATGCCCTCTACATTTTTAACCATATTAAGACTTTGAGGTAAATAAAAGCATTTTGGGATTTTTTTACCACATTTTTGCCATTTATTTACCACCATCATTGTTTATTAATATATTCTAACATTTCTGGAAGTACACTACCAGTCTAAAGTTTTTTTTTTCTTTTTCATGTTTTTATGTTTTATGTTTCTGCTCACCAAGTCAGTATTTATTTGAAACAAAGAACATCAAATTTGGAAATATTTTTACTATTTAAAATAATTGTTTTCTATTTGAATATATTTTAAAATGTAATTTATTCCTGTGATTTCAAAGTTTAATTTGAGTCATCATTACTCCAGTCAAATGATCCTTCAGAAATCATTCTGACATTCTGATTGGCTGCTCAAAAAACAATTATTATTATCTTGAAAACAGCTGAGTAGATTTTTTTCAGGTTTCTTTGATGAATAGAAAGTTAATCAAAGAAAAAATACTCAGTTGTTTTAAATATTCATAATAATAATAATACAGCAAACAGCAAATCAGCATATCAGAATGATTTCTGAAGAATCATGTGACACTTACGACTGGAGTAATTATACAGAAAATGTAGCTTTGATCACAGGAACAAATTACATTTTAAAATATATTTTAAATAGAAAGCAGTTATTTTAAATAGTGAAAATATTTCAGAATTTGTTTTTGCTGTACTTTGGATCAAATAAATGCAGGCTTGGTGAGCAGAAGAGACTTCTTAAAAAAACATTAAAAAATGTACTGTTCAAAAACTTTTGACTGGTAGTGTACCTCACATGTTGTGTGTATGATATCATGTTTATAGGTTATGCATAATAAAACATTAGTGAAAGCATTGCCATTTGCAACATATTTAACCTCTTCCAGGATATTCATCTTAAAAATATATGACAGGACTTGATTTTATCCATTACAAATTGGTTTCTATCATTAAAAGTGGGTGTTATATACCAGAAAAGAGCTATTAGTAAACATTATCAGACAGCCCAAGTGGCCAATGTGAAATCAGCAGACAAGGAAAGTCATTTCAGAACAATGGAAGAACATAGTAGTCGTGGAAGTATAATTCCAAATTCCAAAAAAGTCAAATTTTTGTTCTCCAAAGCACCTTTCATTGACTGTTTTTCTTAGTGTGAAGAACATTTTAAAAATCTAAATCATGTAGTTATGTTAATATAATTTAATTTCAGTTCAAATTCAGGATTTTTCAATTCTGAATGGCACACAACTCTTACAGCCAATACTCCTTGAGACAGCTGTGATCTGTAAAGCCACTTGTGATAAAGTGGTCAGTCACTGAATCAGACTGGTTCAGCAACTCGCTGTCATGATTACAGCAAGGTCAGTCACCAGCATATCGCTTAACACAACGCACGCTCCATCACATGTGCACACACCCACAACAAATACTGCAGATAGGAGAAGCACATGTTTGAATACACGTTATGACATAAAAGATTCATGCTAATGGATGTGAAACATGATATACTTCACTGAACACACACCATGACATTACTCTCGCAGATACTTAAACGCTGCTCTGATCTGTAATACTGTTGCCTCATCACAGCCACGCTGGGGCACCACCCCTTATGGTGACATCATCTGAGAGAGGATGCTGGGAGATGACAAAAGACTAATGTATGAGTAAACAAGCTCACTGGGTGTTTCTGTTAACAGTACACAGCTCTGAGTGGGACCATTTGAGGTCATAGTTGTATCTTGGACAGGGTGCTGCTCATATACTGCACATTAAATTAATTATGCTTCTTCTGTTTTATGTTCTGTTGCTTTAAGCACTTTGAGAATTAATTGCAGTTTATTTACACTCAGATGTGCTTCTGCATGTTCCAAAATGTCCTTTTTTATTTTCGATGTTTTAAATTTAGATCTGAACAGATAAATTTAGATCTTCATGAAAATAGCTCATGAAAAGACTTAAGGGAATTGGCTTTGAAAGTGTTGACATGCTTGCACTGAAAAACAAAACTGAGTTTTGACACTTTTGTCATTTGGTCTCTGGTGTTTCAGCGAGGACTTTGGATAGACTGTTGACATAGGACAAAAACACCAGGCACATTTATAATGTTCCTTAATTTAGTTTTGGAATTGTAAGTTGTTTCCTGTTTTGTTTTTAGAGCACAGCTTGAATTTAATTTTAATTATAAGGATGTCAAAAAAAAAGAAAAGAAAAGAAAAGAAAGGAAGTATATACTTACAACTTATATATGTATATATGTACTTGCTTGTAGCTGGTAGAGCATGGTGCTGTCAATGACAAGGTCACAGGTTTGATTCCATGGGAACAATGCACATATACTGACCAAAAGTACATATACACTACCAGTCAAAAGTTTTTGAACTGTAATTTTTTTTATGTTTTTTTAAACAATTCCCTTTTGCTCACCAAGCCTGCATTTATTTGATCCAAAATACAGCAAAAGCAGTAATATTGTGAAATACTTTTACTAATTAAAATAACTGCTTTCTATTGGAATATATTTTAAAATGTAATTTATTCCTTTGATCAAAGCTCCATTACTTCAGTCTTCAGTGTCACATGATCCTTCAGAAATCATTCTAATTCTGATTTTGCTTTTTAAGAAACATTTTTTTTATTATTATCATCATCAATATTTAAAACAGTTGAGTAAATTTTTTTCAGGATTCTTTGATAATAGAAAGATCCAAAGATCAGCATTTATCTGAAATAAAAAGCTTTTGTAACATTATACACAATACCATTCAAAAGCTTGGAGTCATTATAATTATTATAATTATTATTATTTTTGGGGGGAAAGAAATTCTAGAAATTAATACTTTTAATTAGCAAGGATGCTTTAAATTGATCAAAAGTGATGATAAAGACATTTATAATGTTTCAAAAGATTTATATTACAGATAAATGCTGTTCTTCTGAACTTCATATTCATCAAAGAATCCTGAAAAAATTCTACTCAGCTGTTTTTAACATAATAATAATAATTGTTTTTGAGCCTCAAATCAGAATATAAGAATGATTTCTGAAGGATCATGTGACTGGAGTAATGATGCTAAAAATTCAGCTTTGAAATAACAGGAATAAATTACACTTTAAAATATATTAAAATAGAAAACAGATATTTTAAATAATACAAATATTTCAGAATTGTACAGTTTTTACTGTACTTTGGATCAAATAAATGCAGGCTTGGTGAGCAGAAGAGACTACTTTAAAAAAAAAAAGTTTGACTGGTAGTGTATACTGACAAAAAGGACATGAACTTATGTGTTTACTTCTTATAAGATTACATATTACCAGCACTTATATATAGGCTACTGTAGAATTAAGTTATGGAACATTGATTTTGATGTATAACCTTTCAAAGAAATAGCATTTTCCCCCAGGCAATTTGTCTTGGTCCAGGTTTGTGTACACCTTAAGATTTTAATGACTACCATCAATATCTGACTTGTTTCAAAATACACACTGCGATAAACTGTCATATCAGGACCTTAACTCTTAAATCCCCATTAAACCCTTTTTTCTGTGATAAACCATGTTTATATTAAACATGACATACTTATAATATTAACACAGAGTAAAGCTTCTCTTTCGTAATATCTGAAGTTATTATCTACCGTTGACAGTAAACATGGTTTAGTGTGTTATCATGCAACTCTCTCAGGGAACAGTTAAATCAATGTTTGCCCGCTGGGCGCAACTATTTAATAAGAGGGGGAGAGTGATTAATGAAAAAACGCGTACATTAAAGATCACATGACGATAACAGACTAAACTGAATTGTTTTTTAACAAATAGTAAGCAAGCCGTTTATATATACATACGTTTTTAAAAAATACTACGCGAGTTTTATACATAAGCTGCGCGCTAGCACATCACACCCCCTTTCCGCTAATGGTATAATCGTGAAGTAGGTTGGCTTGGGTTGAAAGTCGCTCGCAGCAAAAATGTTTCCCAGGGTCTGCCTTCGCGTACTCAGACGCTAATCGCTCCACCAGGAACGGTTTCACAAGGACCTCTTGCTCAAAGCCATGCTGATTTCAAGAGACTGACGACAACGACAGATCAGAAATAATCGCTATTGTTCCAGCGCTGAAGTAGTTTTTGAATAGAGAAATCAGGATGCCCGTGAAAGGTGGAGGAAGAGTTGCTTATCCGAATAAAAGCGACAATGTTGTAAGTATCGCTGCTGAGGGAATGTCATGTACAGTTTTCCCGAAATAGTTTTATGTTTGTTTGGGAAATAAAAACGTAAGAGGTAGAATATAAGACATTTTGAGCGACATAGTGTATATTAATTTTGTTTATGATAATAAGGTGGTTTCACGGAGGTTGGCTTCAGCCAATGGAATGCTGCACTGTGAACTTCACCTGTTGAGTTTTCCTCAGGGCGGACGCTACTGTACAAGCACTTTCGTGTCAACTTTATCCCAAATAGTTTACTTTTATAGATATCTAATGGTCAGAAATGATCGTTAGCTGTGTTTTCTTGTCATTTCGAGACGCCCACGTCTAAATACCATTTCTTAGAAACAAAACGGGGATTGTTTTTGCGCTTGCGCTTTCGCTTTGGGAGTCGCTGACATGTTCGGCCTGAAAAGTCAGGATTGAAGTTTGACACTTTGTCGTTTGGTCTCTTGTGTTGCGGTGAGGACTTTAGATAGATTGTTGATATAAGCCAAAAACACTACAGGCACAGGTGTTGTGTAAAAATTATTTTCCTAATTCTAATATATTAGCTAATTTCTATTCTGTTTGAAACATAATAGAGCATACTATTAAAATATAAATGAAGCAAATTGTAAAAGTACTAGTACATACTTTCTTAATATTTAGTCTTGGACACTATAAGTCAAACGTTTGAACACACCTACAGTGTTTTTTATTATTATTATCCACATTTTATGTAACAGCAAAGTTAAAGTTATTAAATAACACAAAATGAATTATATAATAACAACAAAATTAAACAAGTAGAATTACTAGTACATTAATTTTTAATATTTGATTTTGGACAGTATGAGTCAAAGTTTGAACACACCTACAGTGCTTTTATTTCTGTTATCCACATTTTATTAACAGCAAAATTAAAGTTATGAAATAACACAAAGGGAGATAAAAGAATTATAAAGTAACCACAAAATGTTAAACAAATAGAAATAATAGTCCATTAAGTTTTAATATTTGGTTTTGGACAATATGAGTCAAAAGTTTGGACATACAGTATTTTTATTACTGTTATCCGCATTTTATATAACAGTAAAGTTAAAAGTTATTAAATAACATAAAATGAAGATAAATAATTATATAGTGACCACAAAGTGTTTAACAAATAGAAATAATAGTCCATTAAATTTTAATATTTGGTTTTGGACCATATGAGTCAAAAATTTGGACACACCTACAGTGTTTTTATTACTGTTACCCACATTTTATATAACAGTAAAGTTAAGGAGGAATTATATAGTGACCACAAAACGTTAAACAAATAGAAATGATCTTAATTTCTTCATCATTGCTTTTTAAACAGTGTTGAAGGAGTTTGCAAGTATGCTAGACACTTGTTGATTGCTTTTCCTTCACTATCTCTGATATTCAGTTTATATTTCAATATTTTTTGCATATGCAAATTTAAGGAGATACATTTATACTCCATGAAAAAAGGCATGATCTGGATAGAATAGCTGTAACTAAATACATAATGGTCTACAGCAAAATCAATATGGTTATAAAAAAAAAAAAAAAAATCTAGACATAGTGACCACTAATTGCTTTTAAGCATATGGCCCCTACTGTCTGGCCAAAATAAGATTTATATTTGTTCTCAAAACCAATTCTTTCAAGCATTTACACTATCAGTCAAAAGTTTTTGAAAAACTTTGAAAAATTTTGAAATATGTTTACTATTTAAAATAACTGCTTTCTATTTGAACATATTTTAAAATGTAATTCATTCCTGTGATTTCACAGCTGAATTTTTAGCATCGTTACTCCAGTCACATGATCCTTCAGAAATCATTCTAATATATTGATGTAGTGTACATCACAAAGTTTTTAATATTATGATAAACTTTAAATCATTCAGTCAAGTCTTTCCAAACTTTTGACTAGGAGTGAACTTTTCTATAACTCACTCTTTGCGTCAGCTCTGGTATATATGATTTCATATCAGCTCAACTACTGTTGCATCAGAAAATAACTTTTTTTTTTAAACGGCTAGTGATGCAGAAACTATTTCTGGAGCTCTCTGTGAGTGCTGGGACCAAGGTCACCTTGACTCACTTCGAGTAAAACTATGGCTGTGTCTCATTACCTATAGTGAGCTGCCTACATAGAATACATTTTAGGGCATCCTAAGCAAATTCTGAACTATGCGAGCTGATGTTTCCCAAAACTGCAGTGTAGGTAGGCAGCGCACTACATTTTACAAATCAACCTATGTTGCCTGTTGTTGCCTCATCTGAATGGACAGCTGATGTTGTCGCCTCGGTGTGGAGGTGTTGCTTTCACCCCGATGGCCTCTCGTTTGGCTTGGTTTTTTCTGTCTGGTTTGGCCCAGCGGGAGAGCAGCTTGGGCTGCAGATTATCAGACCTCATTATTTAGTAGAGAAGAGGCCTGATTCTGATGTTAGGATGAGAAGAGCTGTTATAATCACACCCAGACTTATAGCTTCTCAAGAGCCAATCTTCTTATACTCACCCTCGCAAAACTGATTTAAAGTCTTTACTACTTCTGTGAGCAATATTCAAGTTGACTTAATGAAAGTTCAAATGCAACAAACAAACGCAATTATGCATTCAGGTGCAATATTAATATTCTTATGCATATGAGTTATTCTAAAAATGAAAATTCTTTCATTATTTACTATTATTATTTTATTTATTTAATCTTAACAGTTATTTTCCACAGTGACCATTTGAAATGACCTTTCAAGCTCCAAAGGACCAAAAAAATCATAAAAACTGTTTATGTGGCTACTGTGATATATTCCAAGTCTTCTGAATTTCTTCCTGTAAGGAACAGGCCATTCGCTGGAAATCTTATTTGTCATTCTGCACATTTAAACTGAGGTGATTCTGTTGCAACAAACACGTCCACTTCATTTGCATCCATGTTTAGATTAAAAATAGACCTGACGGCGTCTTACACCTGGTTTGATGTCATTGATTCCAAATAGTCATTGATTATTTTATGTGTTGTAGCAGAATGTGACTTGCCAAATAGGATTTGAGAGATGCTGCACAGGGAAATCATTTCTGCGTGTTTGTCAAATGACTTCTAAATAGTCTGAATATAGCGCATGAGTCATTTCAACCTCTTCTAATAGTTTTTTTTGATTATTTTTTTAAACTAAACAACTATGGTCACCATGAACACTGTTATTCCTGGAAATGAAACAGTCATACTGGTTTGGAAAAACATGAGTATGAGTAAATGAGGACTGAGTCTTCATTGCTGGGTGAACTAAAAGTGTAGATACAGTCTTACGTGGGGCTTGATGTTACTTTTCCCTCAAGTTTAAAAATAGGAGCACGTGAAAAAAATTAGATACAATGAAAATGATCAAATAATGTGTTTTTTTCCTTAATAAAAATATATAAAGAGAGATTTGAAAGCAAAATTTAAAATAATACAAAATGTACACTAGGTTTTTTAATATTTATGCTTTAAATTGTATTTATTATTTATAGGCCTATTTTAGACTATAAACTGTGTATACACAACCAGTCAAAAGTTTTTGAACAGTAAGATTTTTTTATGTCTTTTAAAGAAGATTTTTTGGATCCAAAGTACAGCAAAACAGTACAAATTTGCAGTATTTTTACTATTTAAAATATCTGTTTTCTATTTTAATATTTTAAAATGTAATTTATTCCTGTGATTTCAAAGCTGAATTTTTAGCATCGTTACTCCAGTCACATGATCCTTCAGAAATCATTCTAATATTCTGATTTGCTGCTCAAAAAACATGTATTGTCAGCGCGATAGCCTTGTGGGCAGTGCGGCGACATACAGCACTGTTGCGCTATGGGCGTCCTGTGTTCGAATCCTGACTCGAGGACCTTTCCCGATCCCGCCCCCTATCTCTCTCCCACTTTGTTTCCTGTCTATTCTAATCTGTCCTATCATAACAAAGGCTAAAAATGCCAAAAAATATAATCTTTAAAAAAAACTGTTATTTTAAATAACAAAAATATTTCACAATATTACTGCTTTTGCTGTATTTTGGATCAAATAAATGCAGGCTTGGTGATGAGCAGAAGAGACTTCTGTTTAAAAAAACATTAAAAATCTTACTGTTCTAAAACTTTTGACTGGTAATGTACTAACAAACAGATTATTGTGCCAATACTATTAAAATCTTTATATTAAATATATTAAAAGCTGCAAGAGTTTGCATTGCCAGATACAGTTTATTGTGTAACCAAAATAGCAATAATAACCAGGAAGAAAAAATACTATGCATAATACTGGACTTTTAATTATAAACAGGCCTGAAATACACCAGGACTTTTATTTTAAAATATCAAGACTTTACTGTTGCCAGGATCTTATTAAAAAAATTAAATGTGTTCTTATAACCATCTACAACATGTAGTAGTACAATATAAAAACATTGTCATAATTTATCATTGATTGATTGCCATGTTGTTACTTCAAAACATGCATGCTCATCTTTATTTGATTAAATCATAGGCTTTAGAACTTTAATAATATTAGGCTGTATTGCGATTCCTAAGGACCTTGTTCACACACATTCCTAAATACAATATTTTACTTGCAAATGTGAGTGCAAAGCTCATGCTGACTGTTAGAATTACCTGTTGCATTGTTTTTAGCATATTACTGTTGTCTAATCAGGCACGTCTAGGGGCCGCTTGCTCCCCCTGACCAAACACGTGGAGCAACATACTCGAATCCGGCCTAATCCACTAGAAGGCTTTTAATTCTGGCTAGTTGCCTTTAATCTCCCGCGAGGCCGCTTGGCTTTGGTTTTTCCGCTTGAGTCGTACCTTTTAATTAGGTTTCTCGGTTTGCGGATTCATATTCGGCCATAATTTCCTCTGATAATAGACGTACACGTCCTGAACGAGGACAAATACAAGATTGAAAGCAGTCTTGTTGTTTTTAAAAGACATCCGCATGTTTTAATGCATGCATACACCAGTGTGTGTCTTATCGCAGCTGATTTATTGCAAATGCTTTGTGCCAGGCACAAGGGCACTCGGCTTACATTCCTCCTGCACGGGCTGTGCTGCCGTATTGGTTCGGACTCAACAATGGTTCCACCTGTCGCTCACATTCACTTCAAAGGATTAAAGTAATTAAACTGCTAGTATAGTGTTAATAATCTGTTTTGACGCCTAAATTGCCGTCTCACTTTAAAGTCTGAATGGGGTGTGCTGCAAACAGTGATTGTGTTGGTTGTTTCTCAGAGGGTAGGAGTAATTTGCTTCTGCATGATGATAAACTGTAATTCTTTTATAAAAGATCTTTTGTTTGGCTTATGCATATCTGAGTCTTACTAAGAGCCAAGGTTATAACTATGTCTTGAACATTGGGGGTGGAGGGATTGTTTTTATATTAAAAGGAATTCAATAATTAAAGGGTTTAAAATTATTTTAGGCAATAAAGAAAAAGAAAGAAGAATAGTAAAAGAACGATTTGAACTATTTGCAAATATTATTTATATGCCTGTTTCATCAAATTTATCCAATTAAATTATTCATTGCATAAATTATGCAAATGATTCAGCCAGTTGTTTTTTTTTTTTTACGTTTTAATTTTATAGACTCTGTTTTAATGGTTAAACTAAAAAAAATATACATTTGAAAGCATGTCTAATGAATTGAAATCATGGAACGTACACAATTTAGTAGAAATTTATTAAAACTTAAAAAAGTCCCAATGAAATACATTTTGTTTGCTCTCAAATTCAGTTTTATTTTTACCAAATTCTGTATTCTTTTATTTTCTGGATTATAATTTAATGGTTGAATTATTTTTTATTAATCAAAAGCATCTCTAATTAATTTATTTTATTAAAAAAATGCATTACATAAATTATGAAAAGGATTCAGCCAGTTTAAAGTGGTGGAAGTAGTTTATATCACAGGGTATTATAAGGCCCAATGAAATCAGTTTTATTTTTTTTCTCCCAAATTCTGTTTTTTTTTTTTGTTTTTTTTTTTGCAATATTCAATTTTTTTCACTTTTAATTTTAAAGTTTAAAGTTTTATTTTTTCTTGACTCTGTTTTAATGATTAAATGAAAAATTATTAAGTATTAAACATGTCTAATTAATTAAAATCATGAATCTTACACAGTTTAATAGCAATTTATTAAAAGTTTAACAAAAAGTCACTATAAAATACTTTTTTTTTTTTTTTTTCCTCAAATTTAGTTTTATTTTTACCAAATTTCCATTCATTTTCTGGATTCCATTTTAACGTTTCATTAATTTTTATAATCAAAATCATCTCTAATTATTTGATTTTATTTATAAAGGTGTTATTTATTTATTTATGAAATACTGTGTTGTGTTTTTACATTTTATTTTTTTCTGGTTAAAAAATTGTCAACAGACAATCTGGTTAAAAAATTGTTGACAGAAATATAAGTAATATATTTCTGTCAAAGTTACAGTAAAATCTATTTTTATGAATCATAGGGTCCTAATATTGCTGTTAGTCATTTATTTTCAAATATTAAACTTTACCTACTTAAATATTAAAAAGGTGCTTAAATATTAAATATATAAAATTATCTCCCCCTTATTAAATGTTAAAAACTGAAGCATTGCACTGGAATTAATGTTCAGTAACAGTAAAGCCTGCCTGCTTTTATTTGACCTCAAACATTTTGACATTGACGAGTGCTTTTTTTGACGAAAACTTTTTGTCAAACTAACAACAAACAGAGCAGCATCAAGAGTATCCTATATTGAAGTGGACAATCTGGCCATTTCTAATTATTGGGGATGATTTGTCACCCTCATTGTCTATGGTGGTTATGGCCCTTCAAAAAGGCCCATTCACACCAAGGACGATAACTATAATGATAACGATAATGAAAAAGCTATATAAAAGTGCTTCAGCATTTAAAGCGACAGACGACAAAACTGGAGTGTATGTTTATAATAAACAGATTGTTATTGTGCATCAACCCTATTATGGTTATTGTTATAGATGGCGTGAACGGACCTTAAGAGCTGCTAGGCAGTTTTTTTTAACATTTTAGCCTGAAATAGTTTGTGGCAGGATAATACTTCTAAATTACATGGAACAGTTTGAGCCTCTGCGCTGGATATTTTGGGCCTTTGCTCCTCTCGCCAGGGTGTACATCCTGTATACATGCGCATTTATCAGTAGTTCAGTTCATGCAAGCTGCGTGTTTGTTTGATCTCAGTTGGACAGAGTGATTTCAAGATCAGTTCTCATGTACTGGTTTCCGGTCTTCTCATCAAAATTTGGTTTAAAAGAAAAAGACCCACTTGTTTTCTTTCAAATCAGTCTTATGACTTTCCAGAAGTTGTTATTTCCTCCCTGGCCGCAAGGAATTAGATTGGGCTTATCTAGGAACGTACAGGATGAGGACAGTTTACAGTTTGCTTCCTCTAGTGCATTGCTTTCCTTTTTGAACTGCACCACACCCTAATGATTGCTGACCCTGTGCACAGAGAAAACTCATTAGATCCCTACGGCTCTCCAGACGTTGCTCTAATCTAAGTTGATGACAGAGATTTCTGGGAAGTGCATCTCTGTCCTCCTCTATCATATTTGACATGAGTCATGTGTTTTGGATGCAGTGAACATTTTTTAATTCCAGGTCGTGCTGCCTCTAATTTAAGTTTCGTAACCTTGCGATGGAAAGTTCCCCCCCACCTCCCATTAAAGATTTCATCAGTTTGGGGTGTTGCTTTAATTTATGGTTTAATTGAAATTACCTTAGTGTCAATTTGAAGCAGATGTGTGTCAGTTTGTTTTAAGGTTCTGCAATTACTCAGTCATAAAAAGCAGCTTCTTTTAGCTGGAGGGCCGAATTTGTTGTTTAGAAGGTCTGTTTTGATTTCCCCTGAGAATATGGTTCATTAGCGAATACTAGGCGATATTACTTAACAGGGCTGATGGCTTATAATAGTTTTTGTAAAACGATACAGGACAACAATTTAAGTTATTTTAAGTCTTGCAGTTGCATTTTATGACAATTTATTATTTTCATTCGTGAGTAAAATACTAGCTTGAATAATTCATCCGTTTATGTTATGTTCGTTTAGTCAAGTTAAAGTTAAATGAGAAATGTTGCCCTGATAATTAGATGGAATAAGTATTTTTTAAAAATTATTATTATTATTTATAATAAAATAATTTAAATAATAAAATAATGGTTTATAATACAATATATATTCAAATAATTCTTTAATTGTTATTATTTTCATCTTAGATTTAAAGTTTTAGTGTTTTTTTTTTATTAATATTTATAGTAAAGTAATTCAAGTAATGAAATAAATAAAATAATATTTTTTTGTCAAATTATTAGTTATTAATTAGATGGAATAAAAAAAATATTTATAATAAATAGTATATTAAATAATAATAATAATAATAATAATAATTATTATTATTTTTATTATTAATATTAATATTATTATTTTTATTTTGGATTTAGTTAAAGTTTTAGTTTTTTTTTTTTGTTTGTTTTTGTAAGTTAAATGATAAATGTTTCCCTGGTAATTAGATGGATTCATTTTTAAATGATTATTTGCAATAAAGTAATTTAAATAATGGAATAAATAATAAAATAGTAATTATTTATAATAAAATTTATATTAAAATAATAATTCATTTTTTTATTATTATTTTCATGTTAGATTTAACAATATAACATTGTACCCACGACATTAAACCTGCAGTGAAACTATTTATCTGTGAAAAATGCTAATGCTTTGGGATTTACAAACATTTGCCCAAATCCAATTATTGAGCTATTAGACTGTGTCAGAGCTGTGACCTCAGACAGACAGCAGAAGAGGGGAGGACAGGGAGTGGGCCAGTGGAGAATGTGGGATAGTGGCCGAATAAAAGAGTTGTTTACACTAGTGCAGCGAGACACTGGTAGTGAAAGCCGAGCATTGTTCCTCTATAAACGCTCCCCGAAACAATGAAGCTCTCATGCTGGAGAGATCCTCAGAGGAAGAGGGGGAGTTTGAGGACTGGAGAGATCTATTAAGCCTACTTATATGTGATGGAAAAAATATAGAGATGATCCAAGATCTAAATGTCCACTTGTGTGGGAAGAAACCTTGAGTTGATCTTGTTCCTGGTGCTCTTATACTATGTGTGTGAATAGGGTGTTACCTCAAACATTGGCTGTATTTTGTTATTTAATGGAGCACTACATTATTGTCATGGCTTTTTAGAATCTTAGTGCAGTACCAAGCTAATAGATTTGCTATACAATATTTATTTATAAGAGCTTGCAATATGCTTTTGGACACTCTTTTGTTTAAAACGAATATTATAAATATGAATTAATGTAATTGATTACTTAATTACTTCTTATATATTGCACCTTGAGCATTTAGTTAACTAACTAACTAACTAACTAATTAAAACTATTATTATTATTATTATTATTATTATATTGTTTTTCACAATGTGTCCTCTTTAAACTTTATATTGAAGTGAAATAAATCAGACCCACAGGCTTTTTTTTTTATTTCTTTGACATAATTGTACCTTGGACATATTTATCATGATCTTTTAGTTCAGATACAATTTTATTTTATTTTATTTTATTTTGTTTTATTTTACTTTATTTATTCTGTATTATTATTATTGCTACACATTATTACACATTGGACATATTTATCAAGATTTTTTTTATTATTTGTTTTTATTATTTATTTGTTTTTATTTTTTTTAATTATTATTTTTGTATTTATTTATTTACTATTATTGTATTGTTTTCCACAATTTGTCCTCTTTGCATTGTTTGCATCGAATAGAAATAAATTAGACCCACAGGCTTTTTTATTCTTTTCACATTATTGCACCTTGGACATATTTATCATGATCTATTAGTTCAGATACCATTTTATTTTTAATTTAATTTAATTTAATTTAATTTAATTTAATTTAATTTAATTTAATTATTTTATTTTATTTTATTTTATTTTATTTTATTTTATTATTATTTCTATTAAACATTATACCTTTACATTTACATTTATCATGATCAGTTATTTTATTTTTTATTTTATTATTATTATTATTATTATTATTATTATTATTATTATTATTGCTATATTGTTTTCCACAATTTGTTCTCTTTAACGTTGGTAAAGAATTGAAATAAGTCAGACCCACAGGCTTTTTATTATTTTGACATTATTTTGACATTGGGCATATTTAGCATGATCTCTTAGTTCAGATTAATTTAATTTAATTTAATTTTATTTAATTACTATTTAATTCAGTGATTCCCCTAGGATTCCAGGTTTGGGGCGTGGTTTACAAACGGTACGGTACATTACTCTCTGTGTAATAACAAAAACATTTATTTCAGTGAAAAAATAAGCAAAAAAATCTCAATTTCAACATTTTGAACAATAGGGCCCTACAATCTTTTTCTTTTTTTTTTTCAGAAATTCTTGTGTTTTAATTTTCTGATAATCAAATACAGGCATTAAATATTTATTTTTAATGAAATTAAATTAATTAAATTAAACCTTTTTATTTGTTGCCAAACAAGAGTTTTTCTGTTATTTCTGTTATTATTATAATTTCTGCATTTAACGGTTTAATTAAATTTGCCAGAAATAGGAATATTTAAACACCTACATTATATACTGTACAAAAGTAATACAAGACTAAAACATTTCTGTTACATGTTAAACCGTACTTTTATTTTGACAGTTTGCCGGTTAGTTTTTGTGTATATACTACGGTATGATGCTAATTTTCTCAAATGAAACGGTAAAATTTACATGAAGTGACTCTCACAGCAGTTCTGGAGATTAAGTTCATGCGTTTATGTCGTCATATAATGAGAGGCAGAGGCCGAAAATAACCGCGAGTCACGTGTGCTTCATTATTTGTGTAGTAAACAAAGCCGCGTCTCCGCCATTCATTCATACAGAGCCAAGCGGAACATGGAGGAATCATATTTAAACCGTCTTGTTGCGTTTTAATATTCACAGACACTAGTCTATATCGCGATTCGAATTAAGTGAGAGACCTACTTTTGAATTATTAAACCAAAAATTGACGAATTCTGCGGCATCCCGCGCTATAGAGTAAATTCTGTTTTTATGAATGGACTCCGCGATCCCGTCCGCGTTTTAGCGGAGGAGAAATTGTAGACGCGTGACCACGTAACGTTAGAGACAGAAATGACATGCCGTTGTGTAAATAAGATAAATAACATAAGGATATTTCGTTTTTTAAATAAAAGAACAAGGTATAGACCTGTTCTATAGGAAAGGTAAACTTAAATGACGTCTGTTGTGATCTGGCGCTATATAGAAAATAAAGTTTAGATGACCTTAAAGGGGGGCGGCGGCTGCCGTTGGGGGGGCGGGCCGCCCCCCAAATATAATGGTAGGGGAAACACTGTAATTATTATGTTGTATTACTTTGAAAATGTATAAATATAATTTTTGTTGTTTAATTTAATATATCAACATTTAATCTATTACTAATAATTATTTTTAAAATTATTTTATTTTTAATTATTATTTTATCTTGTATTACTTTGAAATTGTATAGATTTATATTTTTATTGTAGTATTGAAGTACTGGTTCTTTGTGACATCCCTGTTGTCCCTAAATTCACATTATCTGCAACATGAAATTGCTTGGTGCTCATATATTCCTACACCCTAAGCTCAAATACCACCCTTTCTCAGAAAGTGTTATGATCCGTCAGCACATTAGCTGACAGAAAACAAGCTCTTCTTTTACCAGAATGAGAGTACAAGGTTTGAAATGTCAATAAGGATCCGTTGTCCTTAAAAATGACATGACCGTTCCCTACCCCACCCTCTCCCCCGCTGGCCTGCGGCCTGTTGACGTTCGACATGCTTTGGTTTTGAGGTTTCTTTTATTTAGTGACTGCTCTCGAATTCCCGGCGGAGCTCTACTCAATCATTCGGAAACGTCTTGGTATCCCTCATGGAAAACAGAGGGAGGGAGGGAGTGTCGGTTTCGCAAGCGGCAGGTTTGTGTCGTCTGCTGCGAGTAAGAGAGTCTCCTGTGTTCATCATATTACCTTTCAGCTCGTCATCAGAAAGCCTTGACCTGATTGGCTGAAACCTGCATTGTGGGCAGAGCCAAGTGCCCTTATATGTCCCTGAGGGTAGATCTGTTTTTTTTCTATGCAAAGCATTATGGGAAGTATACAGGTGTAATCTGCTACCTTCTTATCTTTCATCATTTGTTTGTTTTGTTTTAATGCGTCGACTCGGCAGAGCAATGGAATGTGGATAGTTGAGGATCTCGGCTTGACTTGAGAATCGCCGCGCAGGATGGCTGTTAGGTTTCTGCATCAGGTAACCTCTGCAGGGCCGGTAATGGCTGTAGGTGTGCACCTGATACCTGAAGGAAAAGTATATAGTACACCGGCTGATGGAGCGCAGGCTCGTCTTGTGCTGTGTGAACGCTGTTATGAAATGTTGCTTTTTCATGGCTGGACTTTTGACCTGTAGGAAGCTCATCCTGAGCTGCATAATGTGCAGGCGTTCATGGCTGATGCTGGTGTGTGACTTTAATTACTGAATCAAGTGAAGCAAAATGCGATTATGCAAATAAGAACTTGAGCTAAAAGCTGAATCTACTAGATGACTGCATCTGCTAAACCATATCAGTCTTTGATTAGGAATTTATTTTTTCGGGTTTTGTGATAGATAGATAGATAGATAGATAGATAGAGAGAAATGTAATCAAAATTACAATAATCAATTTGTTCCATATATCATTTTATTATTGTTGTTCTATCTATCTGCGTCTGTCTGTCTGTCTATCTATCTATTGTTCTATCTATTGTTCTATCTATTGTTCTATCTAGTGTTCTATCGTTCTATCTATCTGTCTAGTGTTCTATCGTTTTATTACTGTCATTCTTTATATAAATCTATCTGTCTATCGTTCTATCATTCTATCGTTCTGTCTGTCGTTTTATTATTGTCATTTATATCTGTCGTTCTATCTATCGTTCTATCTATCTGTCATTCTGTTGTTCTATCGTTCCATCTATCATTCTATCTATCGTTCTGTCGTTCTGTCGCTCTGTCATTCTATCATTCTGTCTGTCATTTTTATCTGTTTTATCTGTCGTTCTGTTCTATCGTTCTATCATTCTATCATTCTGTCATTTTATCTTTCATTCTGTCGTTCTGTCATTCTATTGTTCTATCATTCTATCGTACTATCGTTCTATCTGTTGTTCTGTCTGTCATTTTATCTATCGTACTGTCGTTCTATCTGTCATTCTATTGTTCTGTCATTCTGTCTATCATTCTGTCGTACTATCTATCGTTCTATCTGTCGTTCTAATTGTCATTTCATATATAGTACTGTCGTTCTATCTGTCATTCTATTGTTCTATTGTTTTATCATTCTGTCTATCATTCTATCATACTATCATTCTATTTGGCATTCTAATTGTCATTTTATCTATTGTACTGCGTTCTATCGTTCTTTCATTCTTTCTGTCGTTATATCATTCTGTCTATCATTCTATCGTACTATCTATCGTTCTAATTGTTGTTGTTTTATCTATTGTACTGCCGTTCTATCGTTCTGTTGTTCTATCATTCTGTCTATTGTTCTATTGTACTATCTATCTTTCTATTTGTCATTTTATCTATCGTACTGTCATTCTGTCGTTTTATCTATCATTCTATCGTTCTATTGTTCTATCATTCTGTCTATCATTCTATCGTACTATCTATCATTCTATCTGTCAATTTAGCTATCATACTGTCGTTCTATGGTTCTGTCTGTTCTATCTATTATTCTACCTATCATTCTGTCTATCATTCTTTTATTCTATCTATCATTCTATCTGTCATTTAATCTATCGTTCTGTCATTCTGTGGATCTATCTATCTATCTATAGTTCTATCTATCTTATATTAAATATTTAACATAATCAAGTTTTAAAAATTGATATTAAATAAAATATGTCATTATTCATTTAGAATTGCATATTTCTTTGATAACACATTGATGACTGGGCCTATTATATCATTTGATGGTTTGTTTGGGGTTTCTTTGCTTGCTTTATCTTCAGCTGATTGAATAACAAGATTACATGTATCAGTTTACCAGACATAGAGAACCATAAACAGCAAATGTTTTGACAAACAAATTCTCTTTCTCGGCACAGCCCTTTTTTTTTTTTGGTTATTTTGAACTAGAGCTTTTTTTCTGGCATTAGTGAATGTGTTGGCACATTGGAATGTACGGAAAACTCTGGAAACACCATGATAAAACTCTGGCGTATTGTTTTAGTAACACATTGCCATTAAAAACAAGTGAGTGTCACATGGTATACTGACTCACTTATTCGCAATTACAGCAGTCCATGATACAGTCTGTTTACAGTCTGATGACTGTGCTTGAGAAATTTAGTTGTAACCAAACAGGATACACATGAAAACATCTGAAGAATTTGATTTCTGTAGTTTAGGCCTTTGCGTAATGACTGAGAAGAGTCTGACACATACATGTTTGTGGACTGTAGGGTCGGGTCAAATGGGAAGTTGGTAAAATTAGTCTGTGCTGTACGCATGCATGGGAGTTTGTCTCTTTGAATAGATGTTTGGGTGTGTGTCAAGCGTAGCTTCCTAATGACCTCTGTTTTTGGGATGAGCAAGCTTTGTATATCATCTTCACTAATTATGTCTTTATCTGCACGGCATCGTTAGACAGCTATTGTTTTACTATCATTGTTTACACTGCAAACGTGACCTCTTTCTCAGTCCTGCAAGTTATTTTAAAAAAGGCTCCACAAATTATGCATCAGTATAAAACCCAGCATAATAAGATCACAGGAGCACCGGTTTACATGAACCCGTCCAATCGCATGCCAAGACCATGGGAAACGTGCCGCTATTCTTGATTAGACACGTCCTCATTCCAGGGACCTAAAATCACTGTGGCAGAATAACCGGCGCCGTGCTCCACACTTGTCCAGACATTTTCTTGTGAAAATTTTAGCGTCAGATTGCACAGCAGGAATGCTCTATATAAGGTTGGAAACCCTCACAGAAGATGGCACTGTGACCTTCAGATCTCCTTACAGCGTGTTCTTCAGTGTCAGAATGGTTGCGATGTTTGTGGGTTTTGGATATTTGGACTGCGGGGTCGGCGCGATTGTGTCACCAGCAGCCTTCGCCGTAACCCTGACCTGCACTAAAAATATAAAAATACCAGAGCTCCTTGAGCTTCATGCCTTCTGTCCATCTCTGTTTCTATGAAATTCGTCACTCACATGCCGATGCCTCTTGTTTAAGGATGCTTGTATATACTTGTATATATTCTTGTAAACTGAACAGCTAACAGCTAAAATGAGCCCAGTGCTTTTAGCGCTAGTTTTGAATACGGAGGTGTTCTAGTCAGCACTCTTCAAAAGTACCAGTAGTCCTAAGTCAATTAGTTTTCAATTTGTAATTATATTTTTCTTATTTTATATTGAATTTTTTTTTTTTTTTTTTTTTTTTTTTCTTTCTGATTGTTAGGTCATTAGCAGTCGTATAAGCATTTCACTTCAATCATACTGTGTATGACTGTGTATGTGACAAATAAAATTTGAAATTTGAATGTGAAATCTTCATAAAAAATGTACTTGTAGTAATTTTATGTGGTTTTGTCACTTGCATTCTGTGTTTTTGTACTTCGATTTTTTTTTTTTTTTTTTTATAATTGTAATGGCGCAACTAATACACATTTTGTTTCATATATTTTTTTTATTAATTTATAAAGTCATAGCCTAGCCTATAATAGGCTTTTTTTTATTTAATATTACTTTATTTTTATTTCTATTTCAGTTTTGTAATAATTATAATCAACTTAAATGTATTTTATTACAGTTAGTTGTCTAACATTTTTAATAAATTTTTTTAATCTAATTAATCTAATATTGACTTAAAACAAACTATATTCCAAACAGAAATTGACACACAAAAACAGAACATGCTGACCTCAGACTGATTATCAGACACACAAGCTCATCTGTACCCACAAATGTACTACATGAAACGCTTAAACTTTCAAAACTCACTTTCGGCCCTTCGCATTCATACCAGCACCCCTGCAGGACACAGCATGAGGATAGCAAGCGCAGATAACAAACACTTGCGATAGGCGTTCGGCCCAGTTTCCAGTCTTCGCTGTAACACTTCTGCTCAGAGGCTTTAGCCTAGACTCAGATGAGCTACATGAGGACTCGACTGATAAATGGCCAGGAAAAGCTCCCTCTTCATGGGCTGATTTACATTTTACCCACTTTACATGATCTTTTTTTTCAATGATCGCCATTTAACATGCCTCCAGCTGCATAGTAGCCAATTATCAGCTGTAGTGGAGTTGCTATTCTGAGATGCTAAGTGTGTGTGCATATAACGTTTCAACATCCAATGCCAGAAACCTGTTCATGGTATCGTTTACATCACATAGCAGGAGTGTACATGGCTAAGTGAGGTGTCATCCCTGCGGTAGTGACACGGAAGCTGGGAAGCCATCGCTAGCTGTTGTATTATTAGCGGAAGGAGTGGCGCTTGAAGAATTCGCCTCATCTCTCATAGGCGTTTGGACGTGTTTTTATGTCCGACACCCCTCGACCAGCCACTTGAAGAAATTCAGTGTGATACACAGACAAGCCTGGGCCATCCACACATCCAAATAAAGATTTATCCCGCACCCCACGGATTAAATGTGCCAGCCATCTTCTGCCCTACTACAGCACACCGGATCCTTGTCTGAGATGCTCGCTGACCCTTTTTACGACTGTCGGTTAGATGTAGACAACACTGTTAAAGCCTCATAACAGGAAATAGTTGGGCATCAGTTAGGTTGGCGGTAGAGGAAAATGCGGTGACGGCTTGGTGAAACGGCACGGTTTGTTTCTTTTTAAAGATGAAACGGCACTTCAAATGAGTCGAAACAGAACAGGGTCATCTGATTTAGGACGCGGGAAGAGGATGTGGACTCGGGTAATGCGCTTGTGTTTCTGTGCTTTGATCTTGATTTATTGTCTAATAGAAGTGTCAGTGTGAATCTGGACTTTCTGAAGTGTCTCTTAAGAACATGCCGAAGTGTTCGGCCAGTTTTTCTATCAATTTTTTAAGCTTCAAAGTAGATGACGTTGAAGTAAAAATGCTGACGCTTTTACGTACTTTCTGACTGCATGATTTTTTAATTTGTTGGGAACAGAACTATGGTTAATATTTTAGAGTGGTTAGAAACAACTTTTAATAAGACATGAACATAGCGTAGATTTAATGCGTTCGTTTCTCAGAACATTGATCCGAGTCTTAATCGAGTTTTGAGTTACATTTTGAAGCAGTCTGTACATACACTGCCATTCAATATGAATTTTTTAAAGTTTTAATGTCTTATGTTCACCAAGGCTGTTTGTTTGATCAAAATACCGGAAAATTGTAAAATATTACAAGAGTTTAAATTTAATTGTTGTCGTGATCCTTCAGAAATCATTCTAATATGCTGATTTGCTGTTCAAAAAACATTTCTCATTATTATCAGTTGTGCTGCTTAATATTTTTGTGTAAACTGTAACACATTTACATTGATTAATACAAAGTTAACAGCATTTATATGATATAGAAATCTTTTTTAACATTATAAATAGGGCTGTAACAATTTCTTTGTTCAATTCGAGTACTCAATTTTAAAAAATCCTCTATTTCATTTTGCCCGTGTTGAGAAAACAGCAAAACACTTGAAGTGGCACATTTCATGAGATTTTTGACCGTTTTCCAAGGCTGCATTATGTATTAAACCTGTTTAAAAATCATAAAGCATAATGCTATTGTGAATTCACTAAAGCTACAATTCAGTTTATAAATTTCTTAGAATTGTCACTGATTATTTTGATAATCAAGTAATCTGTAGATTTTTCTAACGATTAACTGAGTAATTGGATAATTATAATATATATATATATATATATATATATATATATATATATATATATATATATATATATATATATATATATATATATATATATAGTAACAAATTTAGAAGTGAACAATAGCCTTTAAAATGAATTAAAATACATATATAATAGCAATGAGGTGATAATAATGAGTTCAAATAAAATTATAAAAAGCAAGTAATCATATGGTTTTATTGAACGTAACTGTTAAAATACATCATGTATTAAAGGAACACTCTACTTTTTTTGAAAATAGGCTCATTTTCCAAAACAGTTGTGATTTTTACCGTTTTCGAATCCATTCAGTCGATCTCTGGGTCTGGTGGTAGCACTTTTAGCATAGCTTAGCGTAGGTCATTGAATCCGATTAGATTTCAGTGTAATAATCAAGGAACTTTGCTGCTGTACCATGGGTGCAGCAGGCGCAATGATACGCAGCCGTCAACTCTGCCAGCTGCAACTCTGCATCTACACAAATATAGTGCCGGTAACTTTCAGGCGCTGCGTAATAATATTGCGCCTGCTGCACCCATGGTAAGGCAGCAAAGTTCCTTGATCATTACACCAGAATGAGAGTATAGTTCCTGGTCATATCAGCCTAGAAATATTTCCGTCAGTCTTAGTACACGGTATAACTACAGATATCATAATTATATATGGTCATTTTTGAGTGAGATGCTATCAGTCTAATCAGATTCAAAGATCTATGCTAAGCTATGCTAAAAGTGCTACCGCCAGATCTGAAGATCAGCTGAATGGATTGTTCCTTTAAACGTAAACCGTAGAGCTAATGTACATTGCACATTATAACAAAAGCAGCAACAGCCTGACTGTTGTTTTTACACTTTACTGCGCGATCTAATCCGTGTTTAATATTGACTCAACAAACATTTAATTCAAATGTCCACTTAATCTTTTATATATGGCCATTTCACGCATGTAGGTTATGTGTGTGCGTGCCAGAGCGGCTCCGTTCACAGTAAACACTGCTCCACACAAAGAGTCACCATTTACATTTGTGGAGCGTCTCAAACTTTATCTCTGCAAATTGCTGTGAGTTTAGGTTTATTATAGCGTTCATCTGGGAATACAACGTGCGCCATTTCATGAGAGTTGTGAGGATTTCATTTATAAACCTATGCTAACACAGGAGAATAGATCAGTATCTTTCTCAATATGCTAACTGTTCATTGCGATTTCAAAATAAAACCACAAACTCTCACATTTACATGTTTTGATGTCCACAAATTCAATAAATTACAATGGCTGTAGCATTTCTGTAGTCAAGAAATGATCAAATATTAAGGATTAAGTTGACATTTGAATTAAATATTGTTTAGTCAATATTGCGCAGTAATATGTAAAAACAATCATCAGGCCGTTAATGCCCTCTGCAGGCATTTGTTATAATGCATAATGTACATTAGTTCTATTGTTTATAATCCATTGTGTATTTTAAGTGTTTTTCAATAAAATCATATGATTACTTGCTTTTGATACTTTATTTGAACTAATTAATACTGCCTCATTGCTATTATATATATATATATATATATATATATATATATATATTTTAAGTCATTTTCAAGGCTACTGTTCGCTTAGGTCTATTTTAATTACCACAAAGAAAATATTATTATAATTATTCAAATACTCGATTAATCACCAGAATAATCGACCGATTGTTCGATTACTAAAAAAAAAATCATTAGTGACAGCCCTAATTATAAATGTGTTTACTCTCACTTTTAAACAATTTCATGGATTCTTGCTGAATAAAAGTACTAATTTCTTAAAAAATAAAAATCTTATTATTCCCAAACTTTTGAACAGCAATGCTGGTTTTTGCTTTAGATGAATGTTACATTTATCACACTGTGCCCTAACTAACTGTTTTAAGCATTAATTGTAGAATTCATTTGTTATGGGCTGTTAGGTGCTAAATAGGAAGTGTCTTTTATTTAAGGAAACACATGCAGAAAGGGGGAAATGTTTTATTATAGGAGGAACCATATGGAAAGTGACAATGAATTTCAAGGAGACTCTTAATCATGTGCTAATAGACTGCCACAGCGGAGAGAAGAGTTTGTGTGAAGTTTAATGTAAGGAGTCAAATATTCATATGTACCTCACATTAAGCTATTGTATGGCTTCAGAAGACTTGGAATATAGTGCATGAAAACATTATTGTGCTTTATAATGCTTTTATGCAGCTTAACGGCAACACAGAATAATACGCACAATATCGGATTTGGATCGACCCTCTATTACCGATACCCGATCCGACAAAGAATGGCAGTATTGGAGTTGCATCCCTACATTTTATATTTACATTTTTAGATTACACAATTAGATCACAATTAGATTTTTGCAGGGTTGTTTTGTAATCTTTTTGTTGTCTTTTAGAAAAAAAATTCTATTACGAGCATTTATTTTCACTGTTTTCAAAGTATTTGTTCTTCTAAAAGACACACTGTGTGATTTCTGTTACATTTTTTTCAGCGTCACTCCCCAGAGGTGCAAAGACTTTCTTTTTCCATCCATTGTTGGAGTTGTTTTCTGAGACAGTTAGTGCTTTATTTTGGAGGACTGCCTGTCCACTGGAGCAAACAAAGAGCATCAGTCTGTGGATGTTTGTCCCTGTGCTGCTTTCTCTGAAAGTGTAAGCATTCGCTTGCTCTATTTTTACACCCCAGTGTTCTGAGTAAAGAGTGACTGTGCTCCAGTAAGTGTTTTCTGCTGGGGATTCATTGTTTTCTCATAGGAATGATGTCAAGGCCTTTTTTGCTTTTTGGTCACATGTTAAATTTGTGTCTGTTTTAGTGTCAGTACTGAGTAACACAAATCAACCATTTGTATCGTGTTTGTGGAACAGCTTGTGAATACACATTGTTGCTGTTATAAGAAATTATGCCATTCCTGTAGTGCTAGCAACATCAAAGTCATACAGTAGGTTTGAAATAAATGAACATATAATGTTCAGTGTTAGTTGCTTTTATGCACAAATGTAAGTGTATAAATGTGAAAATGCCTGGGCCTGTATGATTAAATCGTTCTGTAATTGAAATTAAGATGTTATGGGTCAGATCAAGCGTATTAGCTGCTGGGTGGATCTGCAGGTCATCATCATCTTATAAGGTACTTGTTAAGGACTAGGGGTCGTGCTAATATGGACAGTGACGGCAGGAGATTGTTAGTGGGCGTAAAACCCTCTAATCTTCTTTTCACTGCTAACAGAGACAGTGTCGTGAGCGGTTCATGACCCATGATCTCTTATTGTCTTACGTGGAATTCCCAGCATGCTCGGTTGCTCACATAACACATTGTTTACAAATCCAGCTGTTTTTTTCAGGTCTGAGTCACATCAAACCTAAATCATTGAGATAATGCTGGGAAATAGAGTAGATTTTAAAAAAAAGGATGTTTCCACCATTTCCTCATTTAGTCAGTCTTGTTTTGTTCTCCATAGGTGTTTAATTCAATAATCAAGGAAGTGTTTAATTCTTCCTAAAATATATTGTATTGTAGTGTAAGTGTAGTGTAAGAAGAAATAATCAGTAGTAGAGCTGCACAATTAATCGAATTTCTACTTGTGATTACAATTACAGATGCCAAAATTATGTAATCGTTCAAAGACACAATTACAAAAAAACTGTTTTCCTACAGGTTATCTTAAAGGTTTTTTGTCTTATTGTCTTATTGTTTCTTCTTATTGTTACCGTTGCTTCAAACAGTGGTATAAAGCTATTCAAAACATCATTCAATGTAAATTGTGATAATCGTAATTAATAATCGCAATTACAATTTCAAGGAAATCGATAATTATGTTTTTTGTCATAATCATGCAGCCCTAATCAATAGTTTTACAGAGTTTGAGTTTTTTTTTTCTCAGAGAAATATAATTTTCAATCAGAGTATGAACAACAAACGCAAACAGTGTAGCAAGTAGTGAAAACAATTGCACAAATGGTCTTGTGCAACAAATATATAAACAGTGCAAATGATGCACAAACTACACACAAAATGAGAGAAAAATATACAGAGTGTAACAGAGGAAAAATGTGCAAATGATCTTTATAAACTATATAAGAATAATTTACGTAATATAAATGGATCGATCCACTGGCTGTATTCAGCGTTTTACTTAGGACAGCGCATAGCCACGTGAAAACATACATTCCAGTGCTTTTTCTGATATGTACCGCTGTTTCTTCCTTGTTTTTGGTTTGTTTTATGTCAAAGTGCTCTGTCGTGTGTTTTCCTGTGCTTTTTCAGAGAGTGCTGTCATGCAAATATTTTATTTTGTATTTTATTTTTCATGCACGCACAACACATTTTACTTTCACTTTGAGTTTGTTCAAATTTCCAAAGAAACATGCAATTGGTGGTTCAAAAGTCCAAACCCTATGTTTATTGGTTGAATAGATGACAGTTTGAACCAATCTGGGTACGGGGGTGGGACTAAGCGTCAACAGTCGTTCCTGTTTGTCTCAGAGGACCAAAATGCATTGGTTTCTTCTGACGAATCAATGCGATCAAAATGTGACGACGTAATAGCGTTCACTACGGTGCATCTGAATATCCAAAAGTGATAAAGAAAAGAGAGAATTTCAGCTTTGCAGTACTTTTTAAAGCAAATTGGATTAGCGGTTCAAAAGTTAAATATTTAAGAACAATAGTTACTTTTTACTTTTGTTTCGGTCTTTGAGGGTTAATTTCTTTTCAACTGAAGAAAGAAAAACATGAGCATCTTAGATAACATGGGGGTGAGTGAATTATCAGTAAATTTTCATTCTGGATGTAAACTAATCCTTTAAACTGTGTCTGACAGAAGTGTCAACAGCTTTAATGCACGTCTTTCAAATTTGGCGCCACCTATTGCTTGCGCTTGTATTATTGAACACATGGCAGAGACTGACACGGAAAGAAGAAATTGTTTAAAAAAGTTATTTTTATTTTCTTTGCGCACAAAAAGTAACATTTCTGTTGAACCACTGATGTCACATGGACTATTTTAACAATGTTATTACTACCTTACTACCTTTCTGGGCTTTGAACGTGACGTTACGTTGCGGTCTGTGCAGGGTCAGAAAGCTCTCGGATTTCATTAAAAATATCTTAATTTGTGTTCCAAAGATGAACGAAGCTCTTACAGGTTTGCAAAGACATGAGGGTGAATAATTAATGGCAGAATTTTCATTTTTGGATGAACTGTCCCTTTAAAGTGTGGGTGGTGATTATTAAATAAATGTAAAAAATCTAAACTTTAATTTAAATAAAAAAAAAAAATGTATCATTGATAAATAGATGCGTGCTACAAATACATATGCAAGTGGAAGCTACCCTGCTAAAGCTTTTTTAAAAGCGTTGCAAAGTTTCCTCAGCAGTGCGCTATGTTGAAATATTAAAGTGAACAACCGTTGTCCTGCGGATCGCTGCAGTCTCTTGGGATTTCTTGAGAGTGTGTGTGTGTGTGCATAGGCTAATATTGTATACACTCCGTCAGTGCACACATAAATATGTAGGTATTGATCTGTGTGTGTATGTGTGTGTAAATGTAGGCCAGTTGTGTATTAGGATTACATAAGAAGAGGAGCCGGCAGAATCATAGCAAGAGATCGAGAGAGAGAGAGCGCAGACATGAAAACGGTGCTGTGCCGAAAGTGGGCACGCGCTGTGCAGTCGTTCAGGACTCGCCGTGGCTCCGTGAGTCTTATTTATAGTCCCTCTCTCTCTCTCTCTCTCTCCCTCTCCCTCTCTCTCCGGGTGCCTAATCTTCTCCGCCTCAGAGCTTAATTAGATTGGAGGTCGGGTGGCCATGGGGAGAGATGAGTGTGAACTGGCTCCCCTTTGGTTGCTGCGTGCGCCTGCAGAGAGCCCAGAGATGGAGGCGGCGCGGAGGGGCGCGAATCGAGGTGCGGGGGGAGACCGAGGAGCTAAGGAACAGCTTCATCATCCTCTTCTCACCCAGGCATGCGTCATGCCTGCTCAGACTGCTGGTGGGGACGGAAAAAAAGGCGCTCGCGGTGGCTTGATCCTCCGGGGATAAACCCTTCCATCAGCTGCCACCTTAGAGAGAAGATTGTCGTGTTTCTACCCCCCTTTCCTAGATCCCGCAGTAGGCTCGATTCGTACGGAGTTGGTTTGTATGGCGTTAGTGGGCGTGTTTTGTGATTGTGTGCAAAGTTTCGTGACGTGTCGTGTTGTATGTCAGCCGAGCGTTTGGGTTCGTCAATCGTTTGTGCTTGGGGAAAGTTGTGGTGTTGTGTTGCATCAGTCAGTGATGTTGCTTGTTGAAATAAAACTTTCAATCTGCAGAATCATTAGTTTGCGATGTTTCAGCAAACCGTTCCTAGCTGGCGTGCGTGAGCCGGTAATGCAGGTGCAGGTGTGTGCGTGTGGACTTCACTGGCTCCTGTCGCATAGCGTAGCTTTTGCTGGCAGCGGCTGCGCCGCCTCTGTTGATCCATCTGCCGTGCTGTTTAAACTCTTCCTCTGTCTGGGATTTCTGCTTCGGTCATTACCGTGAGAGGCAGAGGGGAGCAGGTGTTTGGGTCTCTGTATCCCTTAGGTGTGCGGAGTATTTTTAGAGTGACTGGCAAAGCGGTGTTTGTGGATTGATGTGCATGTATGAGTGCATTTGGGCTGGGCGATGAGTATATTCACAGTGAATATATATTAGCGATTAAGTTAAGCTACATTATGAAGTTTGCTGAAGTCATGAGATTAATTACACAAATTGTTTCACAACTTGCAAAAAGAATTTAACAAACTCGATCAAGCTTAAAAAAAAATATATATATATATAATAAATTATTTTATTTATTTATTATTTTATAAAAATAAATTTATTTTTTGTATTTTATTTTTATATTTTTTAATTATTGTATTTTTTGTTACAATATATATATATATATATATATATATATAATTTTTTATTTTATTTTACACAGCCCTAGTGTGTAAAGAATTTAACAAACTCTATTAAGCTTAAAAGTTTAAAATTAAATTATTTTATTTATTATTAATATAATTATTTTTTTTTTATTTTATATATATATTTTTAATTTGTTTTATATTTTTTTATATATTTTTTTTAGTATTTTATATTTTGGGATTTTATTTTTTATTTTATTTTGTTGACTTTTATTTTTTTAGAATTTTTATTTTAATTATTTTTAATTGTATTTTTTTTTTTTTTTTTTTTTTTTTTTTTTTAATTTATTGTATTTTTTTTTTCCATTTTGTATTTTTATATGTATATTTTTATTGGTTTTTTATTTTATTTTAGTGTGTATGTGTGAAATGCCTGTTTCTTTAATCATTGGTGGTGATATTCTCTGTGCACTGGGCATTGTGATGTTTTGTAAACTTTTTGGGCTGAGCGATGAGTATATTTACAGTGATTATATATTAGCGATTAAGTTAAGCTACATTATGAATATCACAGTTATTTTCGTTAAGTTTGCTGAAGTCATGAGATTAACTACACAAATTGTTTCACATCTCGCAAAAAGAATTTAACAAACTCTATTAAGCTTAAAAGTTTAAAAAATAAAATACATTAAATTATTTTAAAAATTAATTAATTTAATTTTATTTTTATATTTTTTTTAATTATTGTATTTTTTTAAATTTTGTTTTATATTTCATTTTATTTTTATTTTATTTTGTTTACTTTTATTTTTTCTAATTTTTATTTTAATGATTTTTAATTGTATTTTTTAATTTATTGTGTTTTATTTTTATAATTTATTTTTAATTTATTGTATTTTATTTTTTATTTCATTTTATATTTTTATTATTTTTTTAAATTGTTTTTTTATTTTATTTTACACAGCCCTAGTGTGTATGTCTGAAAACTGTGCATTTTATTATTTTTAATTGTATTTTATTCAGTTTTTTAATTTATTGTATTTTAAGTTTTATTTTATATTATATTTTTTAATTTATTGTATTTTTTTATTTTATTTATAAATTATTTTTAATTTATTGTATTTTATTTTTTATATTTATTTACTTTTTTTTTTCATTTAATTTATTTTATTTTATTTTACACAGTCCTAGTGTGTGAAATGCCTGTTTCTTTAATCATTCAAGCATTCATCAGTATTATAACTGACCACCCTGCTTTATAGATATCAGCATCAGCTATTAAGTGGTTTATCGCTAATAAATATCAATCAGGACTTTCCTTTCATATGGAGGGGTGTTTTTATTATACAATTGTGCTTTTGTTTTTGCTGGGGTGTTCTGTTGACAACTGTGGTGGGCGATTTACTGCTCTAGTGGGTATGTGGGTGTAGTGTGTGTGTGTCACATACCTCCCTGCTTGTCACACGTCTAACCTGTTGTATCTGCTTGTGTGGACAGGCTGTTCAGACATGTTAAAGTGACGGGCTGCAGTCTGCAGGTTGAGTTTACATGCTGTCCCGGCGGCCCTGCTCTCTCAGGTTTGTGTGGTGTGGACGGCTTCATGCTGATGGGCCTGTCGACAGGAATTAGGGACCAGCAGGGTCCTCCTCGCAGGCTGCTCACAGGGTCCTGTCCCTCTGAGACTGAGCCGAGCCAGAGAGATGAGTGTCCTGACCTTGTTGTGAGGAGTTTACTAAATAAGACTGGAGAAGGAGATGGAGGGTTTTTTAGGTTACTCCTCAGGAGGGATGGGTGATGGTTTGCAGTGACGTCAAGTATAGCAATCAGAATTTTTCTTCTTTTGGACTTGGATTTGCTATTTTAGAAAGATAGATTTTTATTTATTTTATTTTATTTTATTTTATTTTATTTCATTTTATTTTAACCACACAGACCTATTGTACATTTTTAGAAAGAGAGATTTCTATTTTATTTTATTTTATGTTTTGTTTTGTGTTTTCTTTTCTTTTGTTTTGTGTTTTGTTTTCTTTTATTTTGTTTTTTGTTTTGTTTTGTTTTTTGTTTTTTGTTTTATAACTACACAGCCCTAGTGTGCGTTTTTAGGAAGACAGATTTATTTTATTTTATTTTATTTTTAACCACACAGCCCTAGTGTGCATTTTTAGTGAAATATATATTTATTTTATTTTATTTTATTTTATTTTATTATATTTTATTTTAATCACACAGACCTAGTGTACATTTTTAGAAGAGAGATTTCTATTTTATTTTATGTTTTGTTTTATGTTTTGTGTTGTTTTGTTTTGTGTTTTGTGTTTTGTTTTGTTTTGTTTTTTGTTTTATAATGACACAGCCCTAGTGTGCATTTTTAGGGAAATATATATTTATTTTATTTTATTTTATTTTAATCACACAGCCCTAGTGTGCATTTTTAGAAAGAGAGATTTCTATTTTATTTTATGTTTTGTTTTATTTTTATTTTATTGTAACCACACAGACCCTGAGTGTACATTTTTTAGAAAGAGAGATTTCTATTTTTATTTTATGTTTGTTTTATGTTTTGCAATGCATTTGTTTTGTTTGTGTTTTGTGTTTTGTTTTGTTTTGTTTTTGTTTTATAATGGCTTGACCCTAAGGTGTGCATTTTAGGGAAATATATATTTATTTTTATTTTATTTTTTTATTTTTAATCCACACAGCCCTAATTATTGCATTTTTAGAAGAGATTCTATTTTTTGTTTTATGTTTTTGTTTTGTTTTGTTTTGTTTTGTTTTGTTTTTTGTTTTTTGTTTTGTTTTTGTTTTGTTTTGTTTTGTTTTTCGTTTTATAGCTACACAGCCCTAGTGTGCGTTTTTAGGAAGAAAGATTTATTTTATTTTATTTTATTTTATTTTATTTTTACTTATTTATTTTATTTTATTATTTTATTTTATTTTGATATTATTGTATTTTAACCACACAACCCTAGTGTGCATTTTTAGGAAAAGATATTTTTATTTTATTTTATTTTATTTTAACCACACAGCCCTAGTGTGCATTTTTAGAAGAAGATTATTTTATTTTATTTTATTTTATATATTGAAAAGTGTGTTTTTTTTTTGGATGCAATAGAGAATTGCAGTGATGACATTTTTGTAGGCCAACCCAGAAGTTTGCATCACCCTGGTTTCCTTGACAAAAACCCAGTAAGATTTTCCTTTTGGCTTTTGGATTCTGCAATATTCGCATTTTAGCTACTTGTTAGCAGCCGCCTTTTTCAAGACAAGTAAATGCTTTTAGAAATCTCAATGGGGTATCACTGGTGTATTTTATGTTGTAGAATAAAACATGAAAATAACTGACCTTGTGTTCACCACAAAGACCTTATTTCACGCATTCAACCAAAAACCCATTCAAAACACCCATTGAATTGCTCTCGTTTATGGTTTTGGTCTACAAAAATACTTCATCCCTGCAGCTATAGTGATGAGGTGACACATACGATTACATTCCTCTAAGTATCTTCTCTGAAACCATGCAATAGTGGAATATGAAGCTGAAATGTAAAGTTTTATTTGCTGAAACCACTTTAATGGCTCTTTAATCCTGTATAATGTGAGTTCAGATAAGTTTTGATGTCAGTGATGATCATAAAGTGATATTTAATGATTTTCATTGACATCAAACCTCATGGAGAAGAAAGAAAATCATACAGGTTTGAAACAACATGAGAGTGAACTGTTAGTTAATGCCTGTATGCTCATAAATACGTTTTTGTTTATTAACTTAGTCAGGAAAACTAGATTAAGTATTCAGTACAATACCCTCGGGGTCATTCCTGTGGTGCTTTTTGATTTATGTAGCAAGCAGCTTTGCGATTTTTCCATTAAGCAGTGAAACTTTCCATCATTTTTCCAGAACAAGGAGGTGAGTGCTTTGTAGAAACAGCCTGAACTGCTTTCAAATGATGCAGCATCTTTAGCTCTCTCGCTATCTGTCTTTCCCATCACAGTCTTATGAACAATATCTCCACTAGCCACCCACAGAAAACAGCCCAGCACAGGAGGAGAGGAGGAGAGCTGTCTTAGCTGATCAGCATCAGGCCCTTTATTCACTTTATCTCTGTGGATTAGTTTTATTTGCTGCATAGCGCACTATCCGAGCACTTGTGGAGAGCCAAACAAATGCACATGTCCACACTAATTGCACGCTTCCGTAGTAGTCCGAGGGCAGATTACTGCAGGCAGGATCCTCCAATTAGTGCCGCACGCCAACGGGGATGAGGGGAAGTGTGTGTTTGTAAGGAAAAGCTAAAGGGCAGTGCAGAAAATGAAAAGGACAAAATGTACATTTTAAGTTGCACATCAACCGTTTGCTCTTTGGTTTGGTATCAGAGTGATGTCATACCTGATCCGTGCTGTGATTGGACAGCCCTGGTTCTTTAAAAGGACAATATCACCAGATAACAAATTCATAGCTTGAATTAATGACCAAATTCTGCAGAATCACAGAATCCAGTCATAAAAATGGAATTTACCGTATAACGTGGAACGTCACGGAATTTGCCAAATCTTGGAGAGATAAATCAAAAGTAGGTCAGTACACTTAAACCAAAACACAATATAAACTAGTGTCTGTGAATGTTAAGTCACAAAAATACTATTTAAAAAAGAATCCTGCATGTTCTGTGTGAATGAATGGCACAGACGTGTTATTTTATTTTATTTTATTTTATTTTATTTTTTTTTTTTACACTACACACATACTGAAGCGTGTGATGCTTGTGGTGTTTTCAGCCTCTGCCACCTCAATATACGTACATGAACACATAAACAATCTATAACTGCTCTGAGAGTCACTTCATGAGCATTTTACCATTTCTTTTGAGAAAAACTGTTGTCATATTGTATACAAACAGCAACCTGTCAAAATAAAAGTTTAGTTTAACTTGAAGAAACTGTGACAGAAATGTTTTACTTAATGACAGTACTACTACTACTACTACTACTACTAATAAAATTAAAACATTATTTTTTTTTATATTTAAACACATTATTTTGTTATTTATTTTAAATAAATAAACAATTAAATAAATGATTTTAAATAAAATCAACTAATTAGACATGCTTTTGATTATTAAAATTTAATGAAAGCATTAAAATGGAATACAGAAAATTAATGGAAAATACAGAATTTGGTAAAAATAAATAAATAAAACTGAATTGGAGAAAAAAGTATTTGATAGGGGCCATAAAAATTGAATTTTTGTTAAAGGGCAAGTCCAACATTATGGCTGTGACATTTTGCGTTATGGATGTGACACATAAATGCTTAGAGAATGTATGTGTTACCAATATACCGAACTTTCTGTTTATATTTTAATGAACTCTTGTTGAGTCTAAACATCAGAAAAATATTAGTCTATCCATGAGTTTTCTGTGTTGAAAAAGGGAAATAATCTGCAAATTAAAATGCACAAACCAGACGCAATAATACCCAACAAATAAAGAAACAATGGCTCTTCACAGAACATATAATTGTTACTTTATTTTAATTTTGATGTGTCTATTTATGAGGAATATGTACTGTTATGGATGTGACAAGCCTGAAAATAGCGCTTACCAGACTATGGAAAATCATGACTGAAAAAAAAAAACTTTACGAGAGACATCACATGGGTATTTGAACCACCAAATGTTGACATCTGTGCTATCAGTGTAATAAAAACCTTTGGTAAAAACTTCATTATTTCATGGCAAGGTTGACATTTGCATGGAATTACCCTAAACATTCAATAAATTGCTGTTAAATTGGGTTAAGTTTCATGATTTCAGTTAATCACATGCTTTTTCAATGTATGTTTCTTTTAAATGTAACCATTAAAACAGAGTATAGGAAAATTAAAGCAGAAAAAAAACGAATCCAAAATTAAAATGGAATAAAAACAGAATTTGGGGAAATAAAACTGATTTCATAGGGCCCTAGTATTATTATTCACCAATACATTAAAAATACATCTGACTTTACCTTCATATATAAATTATACTTGTGTAAAGCAGTATTCATGATGAAGAAAATCTCAGTGTAATGCGCACTGTATTATTGCACAGCGATATATTATATCCAACTTTATTTGCATACATAGTCAACTGTATGACAATATTTACACAACTATCAATATTTTGTTGAACAATTACCAAGCAATGCTTAATTTTGTTTAGTCTATAGTGTAAAAAGGTCGCATTAGCAATTAAATAAAAAACACTTAAGCAAAACATGGTCAGGTCAAAATATCTGAATAACTATTGGTCCCAAATTTTTATCAATTTTACTGGTTGCCTACTTTGTGAAGAATTTTGGGGTGTAATATGGCACGGTTTTTAATTTATTTTACTATTATGTTTTAACAAAAATGAACTATAGTGTATATGGTGTCTGAATAATTTTTGGTTTGACTGTACAGTATATAATACACTTACCTAAAGGGCTATATAATATATGGCAAATGTCAACTGCCTTTTTTTTTAATTTTTCAATCACAAAATATAACATTTAGTGTTTATATAGTGTTTATAACTGTTTATATAAAGCTGGTTTGTAAGTATGTTCAACTTTATCCATATTCATACAGTATACTCATGTCTTTGCAGTGATGTGTATTGTGAAAAGCGGCATATAAATAAATTTGACTTGACATGGAAAGGAGAACCATTTAATGAAAGCAGAATCAGGTGCAGATTAGGATATTGTTTAGATTAAACAGAATCTTATTTAATTAAAGACTGCTATTTTAAGAAGCTTAAACCGGACCTGTTGTCAAAGTCACCATGGTTTAACCTTGTGTCGTCACGGTTTAGTTGAGATTGGGTTGTACTGTGACTGTTTCCAGTTAATCATCAATATTGATGGGCACGTCTGTCTGTTCTTTGGAACAAACACACCCTTGAGCTCTGTGTATGTGTGTGTATGTATGTGTGAGTTTTTCAGGCCAGTTGTTTATATGTGTCCTAAAGAGGGATATTGGCTTGCATAGATCTGTGAGTTGACATGGATTCAGTCCTCATATGTCTTTATTATCTTTAAAAATAAAGAATGGTGCTTTTGTCCTTGTGAGCGGTGGAAATGACAGGCCCATCCTTCATACTCACTCTTCTGCCATATGTGGTAGACCGTCAGTTTGATGCAGTGACGTAATGAGTCGTACCAAATAATGAGGCGTGCACAGGTATTTCTGGACGATACCATATAGCTGGGGAGCGGGAAGGGTCTTCATTTAGTGATTATTGACTAGTATTCATTTTCATAATCTCATTTTAAGGAATATACTGGGTTATTTACAACTTTACGGTGAAGTGTGTAAAATTAAATATACACTACTGTACAAAAGTTTGGGGTTGGGTAGATTTGAAAGTGTACGCACAAGAAAGCTGTATTTATTTGATCAAAAATATAGTGAAAAACGTACAGTTTAAAATATCTATTAGTTTTGTATTTTAATAGGTTTTAAAATATAATTTAATATAATTACATTATATATTATAAAAATATATTTATATAATTTAAAGCTGGATTTTCAGCATCATTACTCCAGTTTTCATTGTTACACAATCCTTCAGAAATCATTTAATGTGCTGATTTTGTGATTAAGAATCATATCTTATCAATGTTGAAAATGTTATGCTACTTAATATTTTTGTGGAAATTGTGATGCTTTTGTTCAAGATTCTTTGCTAAATATAAAAGTCCAATGAACAGCATTTATTAAAAATTGATTTTTTTGTTTTTAATAAAAGAAAATGTACTGACCCCAAAAATTTGATGGGTAGTGTGGACAAAAACTGAATAATTAAATAAATAAATAAATAAATAATTTGTATTAAAAAAAAAAGACAAATCTTATTAAAAAAACAAAAAACAAAAACAAAATAAAATTGTGTGTATAAAATTTTATATATATATATATATATATATATATATATATATATATATATATATATATATATATATATATATATATAAAACACACACACACACACACACACACACGCACATATATATATATATATATATATATATATATTAAAATTTGTCTTTTACTTTACATATATATGTAACTTTCCCATCATGTTTCTCATTTGCTTTTGCTGGACTAGTCAGGATGTATTATATATTTTGAAGATCTACATGATAGAAAAAAGTATTTAAACATTAAAAAATGACACATTTCACCTTTAAACAGATAGACTCTGTGGTATGCTGATGATCAGAGAAAATTATAGAAATAATTAATAATTAATTAAAGAAATGTAATTAATTAATTAAATTTTGACTTCAGTTTATAAAAATCAATAAAAGAAAACATAGTTGTCTAGGAGGAAAAAAATCTGATTATGTGTGTCCAATGTTGCCACAGATGCTGTCATGCTGAAGTTGTATTAGACCAGGAATATTCCTTTAATGTTATGTGTGCATCCATGTAATTATGAAACAAATAGTTCAGGACACTTCATTTAGGACCAATTTGTGTATGAGCCACTCAACCCTACATGTCACACTGCACAGCATACTGACATTAGTGATGCCTGACTGGTGATTAATGATGGTTTCTTTCTCTTTTCCACACAGAGCTCAGGAATGGAGGAGACGGTTTGGGAGCAGTACACTGTGACTCTACAGCGGGTATGAAACTCTTTTACATTAACCCTAGCTCAGTTGCATGTTTAGAAATATGTAGCAGAATAGCAGCAGGGCTGTGAACCAGAAGTTTCATGTTTGTAGCCAAAGAGGCCACAGAACACACACCGCACAGATGGATGGCCCTCTTACCAAACAGACTAGAGCAAACCTCCTGCGGTACCCAGGCTAAACGCTCCACCAGCCTCTTAAACATACAACAATATCTGAAACTCATCGGCTCCCTTAGATGCAGCCTTTAAAGTCCAGGTCCATTGAAGGATGCAGTTTTTGAACTTGCGCTTGTTTTCCCTTTGTACAAGTACTTAAGCCCATCAGTAGTTACCCATCCCCCCATCTTCTTCTTTCCTCCTATTCTTCTTTCCTCCAACATCAAGCACAACAGGACGTGCATCTTTTATCACGGGCGTGACAGATCGCACACACTATCCAAACACACATGGATGCTATCACCAACATCTTCACATGAGACACATCCTGGGAAGCACTCAGCACTCAGCACTTTGGCATGTCAGATCCCTGAGTTCAGATAAGAATAGACTCAACTTATCACTGCAACATAAAAGGAAAGATATAAGCTTTGGAAAGTTTGAGAAAAAAAGGGTACTTGGAAGTTTATGTAGCATATCATGATCCATATCGCCAACTGTGATATTCAGTTACTCATACCATAATATAAGCTTTTGGCTGCCGCCCACTTTTAGAGTCACTGGCAGTCTGTTCAGTATCTAGATAAATCGAGGGATGCACTGATCATCATTTTTCACGACCGATTTTTAATTTAATTTATTTTTATTATTTTAGAACCAAATCCCTTTTTTTTTTTCATTAAGCAATAGACAAGAAAAAAATGAAAGAGTACATGATTAAGAAATGCAGTACAGCATCAAGAATTGTTTTTGTTGTTTCAGATTGGTGCAAAAAAACAGAATCGTTTGACTTTAGCTTTGTACAGTTTCATACAACTAAAAAAAAAAATTTAAAACATGTTATGCAATTAAGTAAAACATAAAGATGATAAATCAGTTGTATTTTGAATCTGATTATGTTAAAGGAGAAGTTCACTTCCAGAACAAAAATTTACATATAATGTACTCACCCCTCTTGTCATCCAAAATGTTGATGCCTTTCTTTCTTAAGTCGTGAAGAAATTATGTTTTTTGAAGAAAACGTTTCATTTTTTCCATATAGTGGACTTCTATGGTGCCCCGAGTTTGAACTTCCAAAATGTCGTTAAATGCGGCTTCAAATGATCCCAACCGAGAAAGAAGGGTCTTATCTAGCGAAACAGCTGGTTATTTTCATAAAAATGGTACATTTTATATACGTTTTAATGTTAAACACTAGTCTTGTCTTGCTCTGCCTAAACCTTTTTTTTCACGTTCATGACAGTTAGGGTATGTTGAAAAACTCCCATCTCATGTTCTTCCTCAACTTCTAAATCGTTCTACATCACTGTTTTACCTTCTTTGTTAAAGGTGTTTGATCTTTGCATGTACAAGATGATACAAGACGAGCGTTTTGTATCTTTTGCAATACAAGACGAGCGTTTGAGATTAAAAAGTATTTAAATTGTAATTTTTTTTTAATGACAACCGATCGTTTCGCTAGATAAGACCCTTCTCCCTCAGCTGGGATCATTTACAACTGCATTTAGAATCGTTTGAAGCCGCATTTAAACTGTATTTTGGAAGTTCAAAATCGGGGCACCATATCAGTCCATTATATGGAGAAAAATGCTGAAATGTTTTCCTCAAAAAACATAATTTCTTTACGACTGAAGAAAGAAACACATGAACATCTTGGGTGACAATGGATGTTATCAGTGGTTAATAAATGGTTAATAAAAAAATCAAACAGTTAAATAAATTTCACCGTATAAAAATGAGGTTGCTACAATTTTTACAGATTTTGATAGTGAATATAAATCTACATCTGCATCCTAACTCAAACTATTATCAAACGTGTATTTCTAAAAGAAAAAAAATGTTGTATTATTATTAATATTATCAGGCAACACAAACCTGTTTCTTGATTTGAAACAATATTACTCATTAAAACATGCAAAACTAAGAAATATTTTTTTTTCTTTTAAGATATTTATTTTGTTAAGGAAAAATGACTGGAAAAAGTGTAAAGAATTAAAAAAAACATGCGGCTCTAATTTGTATGGCAGTAGACCAACGCCTGTTCAGCGCTTCTTGGTATCCGCGTGTGTTCAGAATCATCAACACTTAAAATACTCTTTGTCTATTTTTAGGTAGTGGACATTCAAATGTCATACAGAATGTCTTCATAGTTCCTTTCCGATTAAAGGGATAGTTTACCCAAAAATGAAAATTACCCCATCATTTAGTCACCCTCAAGCCATCCTAGGTATATATTTCTTCTTTCAGACGAATACAATCAGAGTTATATTAAAAAATGTCCTGGCTCTTTCAGGCTTTATAATGAATAGTGAAGGGTGTTAAGATTTTGAAGTCCAATAAAGTGCATCCATCTATCATAAAAAGTACTCCACATAGCTCTGGAGGGTTAATAAAGGCCTCCTGACGCGAATTGATTCATTTGTGTGAGGAAAAATATCCATATTTGAAACTTTATAAACCATAATCTCTAGTTTCATAACTGTCATACATGTGTTCACAAGAGAGTGGCATTCCAGCAGATGACGTAGGACGTAGACATAGCGTAAGCTCTGGACACAGAACCGTGGAGGAGGGAGGAAATTAAGACACCAGTTATGAATTAGAATGTAGTTTAAATGCGTCTTTAAAGGACTCTAAACGATCCCAGCCGAGGAAGAAGGGTCTTATCTAGCGAAACGATCAGTCATTTTTTTTTGGAAAATAAAAATTTGTATACTTTTTAAGCACAAAAGCTCATGTAGCACAGGCTCTGGGATGCGCGTTCACGTACTATTGAATCACGTCGAAAGGTCGCGCGGAACGTAGGCGGAACCACGGACTCTGTTTACAAAGCGAACGCGCAAAGACTAAGAAAGTGCAAGTAAGTCAAACGCTGTCTACAAACAAAAAGGTACAACGATGTCGGACAATTCTGAAGTTGTAGGAGAAAGTAAGATGGAGTTTTTTGACATACTCTACCTTTTTGAGCCGGAGTACACAGACGATGAACTTGTGTTGATTCGAAGACGTGATTCGTAGTAGTGATGGGAAGTTTGGGTCATTTTACCGACTCTGACCTTTGAGTCTCATTCAGCAAAATGAACAAATCTTTTTTTCGAGTTCATTTTGTTCATTTTAGCAATCTTCAGCATCATGTGACAGGCCCATAAGATGAACGAACGACTCGAAAAACTCAAAGACTCAAAACAGGTGAACTAATTTCAGTACAGAACCTAATAGCATGTTGCGCATGCGCGAGACATCCCCTGATGTCACTCCCCGAGACGACTCGTTCTTCCCGAGTCACATTAAAGATTCGTTCAAAATGAAGGAATCGTTCTAGAACGCGCATCCCCGAGCTTGTGCTACACAAGCTTTTGTGCTTAAAAAGTATACAAATTTTTATTTTTCGAAAACAGTGACCGATCGTTACGCTAGATAAGACCCTTCTTCCTCGCCTGGGATCGTTTAGAGCCCTTTGAAGCTGCATTTAAACTGCATTTTTGGAAGTTTAAATTCGGGGCACCAATGAAGTCCATTATATGCAGAAAAATCCTGAAATACTTTCCTCAAAAAACAAAATTTCTTTACGACTGAAGACAGAAGGACATGAACATCTTGGATGACAAGGGGGTAAGTAAATTATTTGTAAATTGTTGTTCTGGAAGTGGACCTCTCCTTTAACGCCCAAAGCCACGTGGAGTACTTTTTATGTTGGATTGATGTGAAATCTCAACACCCATTCACTGCCATTATAAAACTCAAAGGATATTTTTAAATAAAACTCCAGCTGTATTTGTCTGAAAGAAGTAAGTCATTACTAAGATGGCTTGAAGGTGAATAAATCATGGTTTAAGTTTTATTTTTGGGAGAACTGTCCCTTTAACAGCTTGCAATCTTAATGTCTTGTTTACAGTCTTGTTTCTACACAGATGACATGCATTTTATGTGCATTAGGACATTTCCAGAACATAGATCGGCTAAAAATTGGTTTTGATTGAGGGTCGTTGACTGGTGTATCTCTAGATAAATCCCTCCTGCACCGTAACACTGTGAAATCTCGGTTTCACCCGGTTCTGTCAGGTTTTATCTCCGGCTTTAATTGAGCCTGAATATATTTGGAGCAGATTGCATCAAGCCCGCGATACCCACTCATTAGACTCTATTTATTCAGCGTTCCTCTGAGGCAGGTACAGCAGGCTGTTATTTGGACAAGCAATGAGGTGGAACCATGTCTCCATTAGCTTTAGCGTGCAATGGCTTTCTGCAAAACTGCACTGTGGTGGCACGCAGTCACCGTTTATGAAAGATTCATCGTATAAGCACATGAACGTGATTGTGTAACACAGCCGGCCATTTGCGGATTTCTATGAAGCGATATTAAACACTCCCGCTCTGGGCAGGCTGGTTGTGATATATGACCAAGGAAATGCATTTGTGGTATTTTCTCACTGAACGTGATTTCTCTCTCTTTCTCTCGCAGGACTCTAAAATGGGCTTTGGAATTGCTGTGTCTGGGGGCCGGGACAATCCAAACGTGGAGACCGGAGAGACGTCCATCATTGTGTCGGACGTGCTGCCAGGAGGACCGGCCGATGGACTGCTCTTGTATGCTTCACTCACGTTACTAATGCATGCGTGTTTAGCATATTGGTAAACCATTATTTGACACCAGCATAGGCAGGTTGATAAGTATTGAGTTTTCATGTAGAGTCATTCAAAATGACATGAAATTAAATATTACCATGTTTACTGTCCTAATGAATGTCTTTGGTGTTATTATGCATGTTTAACATGTTTAGCAAGGCTGAATATTCATTCTCAGAAATGCATTGTATACCACATTTTGGATGTGAAATGCATTGCAAGTGGCAATTGTTTTAAAATAATGTAGCATGGAATGTCTCTATTTTGTTGTAGACTTAACATTTGTTTTGTTTCGCTTGTGGACAGTGAGAATGACCGCGTTATGCAGGTCAACACCATCGCCATGGATAATGTGCCTCATTCGTTTGCTGTCCAGTCACTTCGGAAATGTGGGAAAGTGGCCAAAATAGTAAGTATTTTTCAAGTTGACCTTCACGAGAGGCCTTCTAGAATAAGATTACTTAATTTGGATATTAGTATAGGTTAGCGGTGTCAGATATTAATTTGTTTTTTATAATTAAGGATTAGTATTTGGCCAAGGTCAGATTTGGTGTCAAGGTCATTTTCTTCTACTTTTATGAGGACATTTTTTAAACATATTTTTAACCCTCCATTAATGTCAAAAACATCAGTTTCAAATAAATTAACATAAACATTATTGGTAATATTAATGTTAAATATAAATATTAGATGATAAACACTGGACTTACTAAAAAAAAAACTGAATTTAAATTTAATTTGATTAAAATTTTTAACATTTAAAAAAACTAATAAAAATGTCAAAAGCACATAAAATGCATAAAACAAAAATGTAAAAATTCTATGAAAACGTTGAAAATGTGTAAAACTATAATAGTATATAATGTTACAAAAATAACAGATTTGAATGAGTATTATATGAATTATGTGAATATAACAGGTGTTACCTATTATTCAACATGAAATACAAAAGTGATGTAAGATATCATAAATTCATGAATAATGTAAAACATAAAAAGCTGTACTCGTATATTTTAAATATTCAACGTATACAAAATGACATTTTTAATATTTTTATATTTTTAAATAAATTATTTTTAAAAGATAAATATTATCTATGTATTGATGTATTGCTGTTATTTTAAAAATGTATTAGTATAAGTTAGCAGCATCAGATATTAATTATTATTATTATTATTTTTTTTAATAATAATAATTAAGTGCCAGTATTTGGCTGCTGGAATTGTTTTTACAAGGTCATTTTTTTATTACTTTTATAAGGGTATTTTTTAAAACATATTTCTAACCCCCATTTATGGAACAAAAACTCAGTTTAAAGTAAACGAATATAAATATTAATGGTAATTAAAATAAATCTGAAAAAACATAAATATTAAATAATAAACATACTGAAAATTACTGAAAAAAACTGAAATTTAAATTGCAATTTAATTTTAATTTAAAAACAAATGACAAAAGCACATACAATTATTAAAACTTGAACAAAAATGTGAAAATTGTATTAAAATGTATAAAACTAAATTTGACAAAATAACAGATATTAATGAATTAATACTATATGAATTAATATTATAGATATTATATGAATTATGTGAATATAACAGATGTGAATATAATAGATTACATTTTAAATATTCAACTTGTACAAAATGACAAAGTATTTCTTTTTACCGGTTAAATTATAGAATTTGTACTTTATGAATATTGTGAAATCTATTAAAAGTTACATACATTTTTTTTAAAAGAAAAATTCTAAGAAGAAAACTTTTTACCTCTCAAATTAAAAAATATATATATATTTGCATTTTTTTGACACTTTTGATTGCATTATTGCCCTGGTAATTGCTGTATATGTAGTATAGTGTTTTAAAACAGTGTAATTCACATGCAGCCTTCAAATGAATTTATTGCAAGTGATCCTTGTATAAAATAATTATCATATAGTAAGATAAATATCTGCTTTTAGATGTGGTCTTTTTGGTAACAGAGTGCTGAATGTATAAAGACTAATTTTATTCATCGCTCCCAACAGACTGTAAAGAGGCCTCGCAAGGTGGCTGTCCTCAAGCGCCCACCGTCCCCGAGTGGGGATAGCCGTGATTACAACATATCCAGCTATTATCCCGAGGACAACCGCAGCGTTCACAGTGACCCAGACTCTGATTACCCTCGGGGAAACGGTGGCCTGGGCTACCCCCGCGACAGAGAGCGTGACCGCAGCCTCGAGAAGAGCCGGATAGACTACCTGGAGCCGGATTACCGCAGCCAGGACTACGACTCCCGGCGGGAATGGAGCAGAGGCAGGAGCGCGGAGAGATCGCCCAGCTCTGACAGCGGATACCGCAGGGACGGCAGCCGGGGCCGGACGCTGGAGCGTGGATCCAGCCCGGAGCCTCGCTATCACAGGCAGCACAGTAGAGGCCGCGGCGGAGGAGGAAGCCCTGCCGGAAGTTACGGGAGGGACCAGGGATACAACACGCGGAGGTATGACACTCATTCTGATGACAGGATGATCAGGAGTCACAGCAGGGACCGGCTGCAGGATCGTTCACCGTCACCCAGCAGAGAGAGAGAAAGAGGAAGAGACCGGTATAACTATGAGCCCCTGGAGCCACCCATCAATGTGATGCTGGTGAAAAACAGGCCCAATGAAGGTGAGAGTTACTGGGATACCTTGTCACTAATAGCATATTTTAAATAGAAGGGTCTCATCTTGCAAAATGTTAATTATAATTACATCTGCAAAATGTTAATTATTTTACCAAAATAAGAGGGATCATGCAAAATTCATGTTGTTTTTTTATTTAGTACTGACCTGAATAAGATATTTCACATAAAAGATGTTTACATATAGTCCACAAAAGAAAATAATAGTTAAATTTATAAAACCCTGTTCAAAACTTTACATACGCTTGATTCTTAATACTGTGTGATTCTTAATAGCTAAATGATCCACAGCTGTGTTTGTTTTTGTTTTTTTGTCCTGAACAGTTAAAGTGCCCGCTGTTCTTCAGAAAAGTCCTTCAGGTCCCACAAATTCTTTGGTTTTTCAGCATTTTTGTGTATTTGAACCCTTTCCAACAATGACTGTATGATTTTGAGATCCATCTTTTTACACTGAGGACAACTGAGGGACTCATATGTAACTATTATAGAAGGTTCAAACACTTACTGATGCTCCAGAAGGAAAAAAGTGCATTAAGAGAGGGGGGTGAAAACTTTTGAACAGAATGAAGATGTGTACATTTTTTCTTATTTTGCCTAGTATCATATTTTTTCATTTAGTCTTGCCCTTCAGAAGCTACAGAAGATACTTATATTTTTCCCAGAAGATAAAATAAGTTATATTTAGCCTGATCTTCAAAGTTTTCACCCCCGGCTCTTTATGCATTGTGTTTCCTTCTGAAGCATCAGTGAGTGTTTGTACCTTCTGTAATAGTTACATATGAGTCCCTCAGTTGACATTAGTGTGAAAAGATGGATCTCAAAATCATACAGTCATTGTTGGAAAGGGTTCAAATACACAAAAATGCTGAAAAACCAAAGAATTTGTGGGACCTGAAGGATTTTTCTGAAGAACAGTGGGCAGTTTAACTGTTCAGGACAAACAAAGGACTCATGAACAACTATCACAACTATCAAAAAAAAACAGCTATGGATCATTCAGATAACAACATAGTATTAAAGGGGTCATCGGATGCTAAGTTGCTTTTTTTTATGTTTTTTGAACATTAATGTGTATTGGCAGTGTATGTACAAAATCTACCCTATAATGATAAAAATCCACCAAGTGGTTTTTAATTAATCTGTAAAAATAATTTCCCCTTTTTCAAATCAAGCCATTCTCAGCTTCTTGTCTATGTGATGTCACACCGACAGAGGCCGCTCATTGACAGTTTGATTGACGCTGGCGTCTTACCTTAGACCCGCCTTGAATGAGCTGTTACAGTCCGATCACCATTGTTTCAAAGCCAGAGCAGGCTTTGAAACAAGAATAGCGTAGACAAGAATGGCTCCTAAGCGATTGAGGTGTTGTGTTGCTGGATGTAATAATGAACATAGTGGTCGCCATTTACTCCCAACACCTGAGCCGCTGAAGATGCAGTGGATTACGTTTGTTTGTGAAGGGAATGCGCCTCCTGATCTACATAAATGCGTCTTATGTTCGCGCAAATCATTCGTGATCCAGCTTCACTTAGAGCAGAAGTGAGTATGAGGTTTTTTTTATGAATCTTTGCAAACACCTTTCCTAATAACGTGCTAGTTAGCAAGTTTAGCGGCTAAACACAGCTAAAATAAACAGAGCACGGCTCGTCGCTCCACAAAAGAGAGGGGCGGGGCGAGCAGAGCTCATTTGCATTTAAAGGAACATGCAACAGAATGGGATGATTTCTGCAGAGCTGATTTTGACAAGGTAAAAAGAGTGTTTTTTACACAACCATTGGGGAATTTTAACCAAAGTATATTAGAGACTTTTCATTAAGACCCTAAAGAATCATATCAACTTGTGGAAAATGGGCATCCGATGACCCCTTAAAGAATCAAGCGTATGTAAACTTTTGAACAGGGTCATTTTTATAAATTCAACTATTATTTTCTCTTGTGGACTATATGTAAATGTCTTTTATGTGAAATATCTTATTCAGGTCAGTACTAAATATAAAATAACATGCATTTTGTATGATCCCTCTTATTTTGGTAAAGTAATTAACATTATGCAAGTTCTGCGCACTGCGCACAACTTTTGACCCCAACTGTAACATATGAAATAACCCCCATATTTAGGCATAGAGGGTTTCTGAAGGACGTTGGAGGTGCTCCAGCAAGCACTAGCAGAGTATTTAAATGTTGATCAGCCAGCTCATTGGCTGCTGAAACGAAAAGAACCAATCAGCTGTGCCATCTACACAAAAAAATGCTGGGTTAAAAACAACCCAGCACCTGGTGAAATATAACAGGTATATAATGCGTATAAATATATATAAAATCCATATTCTGTTGTATATAGTTTTCAGTAAAGGTGTGTTGCTCTGCAAGGTTCTGTAAAGTTTGTGATAGCCCATCCTTCAGTAACAGCCTCTTTCTGAAACTGCATTATAATGTGACAATTTCACTAAACAATCCAAGCTAAAATGTGCCGCACAACCATTGAGATCAAACTGAAATGATCAAAGACCTAAAAATAAACTTCAACTGTTTGTTTCAAACGTTGCTGTCTCTTAGAAGAATATGCAAAGCACAACTAGGAACTGCACAAGTTTTGTTGGCCATTACATCATCACCACATACTACATCAGTAATTTTCTCAAAATCTCAAAAGTGTAAAATATGACTTGATATGACTCCTTTACAGGAGCAGAGCTTTTATTTCTGCAGTTGACATCAGGACAGACGTAAAAATGTCTTTTTTCACGCTTTCTCAGTGTTCTTTCACACTGTTTTCTTTAGACCTCCACACATAATTTCTAAGACAGTTTGTCCTCATTGGATTTTGATGATATTTAAATCTGATTTATTTATGATGACCCTGTCAGGAGATTTCAGAGGACATATATTCTTGTGACTTCACATGAAGCGGCCCGTCTCTTCCGATTTCCTCACCAGCCCTTCATAACCCACAGCCCAGGAAGGCAAAGCGGCTAGCGCTGTTTAGTACCACATTATCTTGCCTAAGGTTGTGAAATGGGAACTGGGTTTAGTTTTTAGAACAGTATTAGAGCTCAAAGATTTTCATTATGTTCTGTTCTGTAAGTGATTCTTGAATGTTCAGCAGAGAGCTCTGATTCTGCCCGTCGGATCAATACTCCACATTTTCTGTTTCGATTTAAATAGTTTGTTGTGTTTGTCCCATTTAGTCAGGCACTAATCTAACAGCTAGAGGGAATGCTGTGTACTTAAAACGGTCAAGGTCATCATGGTTGTTAGGTTCATGTTAGGTTCATGTTAGTGTTGATGCACAGAACAAATGTTTCGTACTGGTTTGTTGCAGAGTACGGTCTCCGGCTGGGCAGCCAGATCTTCATCAAAGAGATGACCAGCACTGGATTGGCTGCCAGAGATGGAAATCTTCAAGAGGGCGACATCATTCTCAAGGTGCATAGCAGACCCTTCACACAATAGTCATGTTCACACATTAAATATGTAAAATTGTCATACAGTTGCTGGTTTTAACCCATGCATTAATGTTTGACTGATGTGGCTGATGACAATATTTAGAGCATTATTAAGACGCATTTTTGTAAAATGAAATAAAGCTGAAATAATAATTTAAAAAAAACTATAAAAAATATAAATATTAAATATAAACAACAGATAAAATATATACATGTATATGTTATATATTAAATAAATATTAGATTAAAAGACTTAAACAAAATATTAGAAAAATAACATTTACTGAAAAATAAACTGAAAAAAAACTAAACAGGTAATATAAAATAAAATAAAATAAAAGTAATAAAATATAATAAATATAAATATAAATGTGTAATTTGTGATTTGTAATTCACACTTAAACCCTAAATATTATATTTTAATATATTAAAAAAAAAATTCTTTTAGAAATGTTTAGAAACTGTTTTTTTGTTTCATTTTATTTCAGTTAACATCAGTTAATTTAATTCAGTTTCAGTTAAATTATCTTATAAAATATAATAAAAAATAAAATAGAATAAAATAGTAAAAGTAATATAATAATAATATTGAACATAAAGTTGTACTTTGTTCACGCTTAAGTTCTAAATATTATATTTTAATATAATATTTTTTTTTTAGAAATGTTGAGAACTGTTGAATAAACTTAAATATGAGAAAATAATATTTACTAAAAAATAAACTGTAAAAACCTAAATAGGTAATATAAAATAAAAATAATCAAATATATAACAATAATAATAATAATAATATAAAATATAAATGTGTAAATATTATATTTGAATAGATTTATTATATATATATATATATATATATATATATAATTGTTTTTAAATGTTGAGAACTGTTTTTTTTTTATTTTATTTCAGCTGACATTTATTGTATTTCAAGTAACAAGATTTTTAATGGTTTTATGGTTTCAGTTTCAATTTTAGTTAACTATAATAACCCTGATTTTTGTTCTTTTAAATTCATAAATATATAAATATATTTATTAAATGAATAATTATTAGATTAAAAGGGTGAAACTTAAATAAATATTAGAAAATAATATTTACTGAAAAATAAACTTTGTGAAAAAACTGAAAAGGTAATATAAAATAAAACAGTAAAAGTAATAAAATGTAATAATAGTAATAATAATAATAATAATAAATAAATATAAAAGTGTGCTTTGTTCACACTTAAATTCTAAATATTTTAATATAATATTTAGTTTTACATATTTTATTTTATTTCAATTAACATTATGTATTACAGGTAACACGATTTTAGGTTTTATGTTTTCAGTTTCAGTTTTAGTTAACTATAATAACCCTGATTTTTTTTTTTTTCTTTTAAATTCATTTAAATTAATTAATAATTAATTCAGATTGTTTTAAAAAGCTCATGGACATATATGGATCTAAATGTTAGATTTTAATCTAATTTATTGACATATTAATAGTAATCGCAATGACAGTATCAGGGGAAGTTATTACTAATTCATCAGTAATTACGATTTATTTTGTTCTAATCAGAGAAAATATCCGTCAGCCATTCACACACCTCCACTTAAACTCTTAAACATCAGACTTAAACCAAAAATGAAATTAAATGAAATGAAATTTAATATTGGTCTTTTGTTTTTTTCCAGATCAACGGGACGGTGACCGAGAACCTCTCTCTGAGCGACGCCGGCAAGCTGATTGAGAAATCACGGGGCAAACTGCAACTGGTGGTCCAGCGAGACCACCGACAGATCCTGGTGCGCATTCCTGCCCTTGCAGACAGCGACTCGGAGCCTGACGGTAAGTTCCTCCCATCACACTGCATTTGTTCGTAGACTAGTCTCCATTAGAGTGCTTCCTGAGCCGTGGTGCTCACCCTCTGGCTGTTTGCTCTCCAAGACCACACTTTAATTAAAAGCAGGTAGCTTGAATTGACTCTGATAAATCAGATTAATAATATCATGTACGCATTCGCTAGGCGCTGAGGCTGTAATAAATTACCGTTAATTATCCGAATCACTATTAATAGACTTGAAATGAGTGTTGAAGCGCAAAACCCAATTTGTCACCGTCTGTATCAGAGCAGGGTTATCATCCAGTGGCATAATTTCAACTATATGCCAAGGATTTAATGAGTCTGGTCCTCTATTGAAGTGATACAGCGCTAATGCAGTTGGACACGGGTTATAAAACTGTGGTTATAGATTGATAGTACATTTAACAGGAACACATATTCATTTGGAAATTACAAGACTGTATTGTCAGATACAGATTGTGTTTTTTTAGCAAAGACCTGAGATTTACAGCACCCATTTATACCTGCTATTAACATCCGTTTCGGGTGATCTGCCCACTAGTCGACCGTAGACACCAGACACAATATAAAGGAGACAAAGCATTTTTAGAAAAATGAATGGGAGGAATTGCAAGACTCAGTGTAGTAGCTGTGTTAAAGAAAGTCTTATTTTTCAGTTGAAAGGGCCAGTTGCCTTTTACATAGTGACAACGCTTTTTTATTTTTTAATCACTTTTAACTGGTAAATGCAGCTTTTAAAGAAATTGTCAAAAGTTTATTTTATCGTTATAATATTTTATTGTATTTTTATTATATTATGTGATCTTATATTAATATATTTATTATTATTATTATTATTTAAATATTTATATTTATTTTCTTAAAAATGCAATATATATATATATATATATATATATATATATATAGTATGTTTATAATTTTTTATTTATATATATATATATATATATATATATATATATAATTAATTGTTGTATAAATGTAATTAATTTATATACATAATTGGATATTGAAAAATGTTTTTTTATCATTATATTACTTTTTATTGTATTTTTATTATATTATTATATTATTTATATTATTTATTTATATTTATTTATTTATTTCGATTAATTTTAATATAAATGCACAATGTAAAATAATGTAAAATATACACTGTAAAATAAATGTAAAATTAATAAAAATTATTTAAAATATATATACATATACATTTAAATACATATATTTTATATATGTACCATTTTAGTTTTTATTAATATTTGGACATTTTTGTTTTTAATTTTCTCTTCTTTTATTTTCTCAATTTCCACTTTAATTTTATTTGTAATTTTTGTAGTGTAAATTGTATATTAAATTGTTTTATTTTATTATATTTTGTATGATATTATTTGATATTATATCAATATATTTATTTATTTATTTTTTAAACAATGTAAACTGTGTGTGTGTATATGTATAATTTTTTTAATAATTAATTAAAATTTCTATATACATACATACATATTTGTATATATATATCAAAATTAATTAAAATTTAAATGGAAATGGGAAAGAGAAAAATTTGCAGATATTCATAAAAACTTTTTTTTATAAATTTTAATAATAATTTTAATAAAGTCATTTTGTTTTGTTTAGTTTTTTGTTTTACATGTTTAGTATTTTTTTTATGTATGTTTATATTGTTTTTATGCCTTTTTATTGCCTTGGCAACTAGCTGAAATATGTATTTTCAATCAACAAATGTTTTTTATGATTTTAGTTTCAGGTTTAACTAACTATAATAACCCTCATTTATTATTATTCTTTTTTAATTTATTGTAATTGTTTTCAAATTACATTAACGTATATGGATGTTAATAGCAGGTATCTTAACTCTGCTATCAGATACATAAACACCATTGTTTGCACTTGAACAAAATGAATATTTTAACACCAGAAAGTTGCGCTTAAATGAGAAAAAGCAAACCGCATGCTTACAACAGAAATGCTATTTTTGTGTTCTCTTTTTACAGATAATACAGATATGTCATACTTTTAGCTGACGGACCGCAGAGACACAACATAAAGTCTGGTTGCCTTTAATCTTTAATCATGACTGTGCCTCAACAAACCTGTAAAACTTTCACACTGTGCTCTTATATTTTTATGCTAACCTCCTTTTTTAATACCTTCTTTAATCAATAAATAAGTCTACTCAATGTTATGTCTGTGTGGTGGTGACTTATTTGATCTCGGTGGAGAAACTGTGTAGTCTCTCGGATGCTATTTCATACTCTTCAGCTGTTGTTAGGGTGGGACAGCTGGATATCATATGACTTTTTCAGGTCTACCATCCTTGAGGTATTAAATGCAGGTGTAAGGAAGTCAATTTCAGTACGGAAAAAGCATCCGCTTGTCGAGTGGGGCTGGGCGGTACGGCGTCATGCCGTTTCCAATTCATGTATGTATTCAACGGCGTTGGAAAATGAGTCACTGTAGGCTTTGTGCCGCTTAGAGAAGTAGAATCAAGATGTGATTTACACCCTGTCATAAAAATGCAGCATGCACTGTTCATTGCCTCGTACACGCCATTGTGCACTACTTTTCATTTTGACTTGATGATGTGATAGCCGGCTTTCAGCTATTTCCTCATTTTTATTGTTCATTGTATTGGAGAAGCCGTGACTTTACTAGCGTAACGCTTGGATAGGTTGAACCGTGACGCTCAAGGCCTACTGTTGTAAATCAGCACCGTCCCCTGTGTCTTTATCCTCAGTTAGTTCAGTATGCAATTCAATGTCACCCCAGTGTGTTCATGTTTTTCATAGTTCTATGGAAATTCAGGTGATTGTGTCTGAAGACAAAAGGATTTCACAACACATTTAACTTTCGTAATGCTACGTATTTATATGCAAAACAGTATATTCAGTGAGAAATGAATGTAGGGTGGGACTGTGTGCTGGATTTGATTCAGTTGCTATGAAGGGGAAGAAAGTATTATTATTTATTTATTTTTTTTAAACTTGGTTATGGAAAGTTTTTTTTTTTTTTTTAAATAAGAAGTAAAAATGTGTTTTCTTTTAAAGAAATAAAATAAGACCAGGAACATGTTATAAAAGTAAATAGTGCAATTTTTATTTCATGCCACAGGGGCGATATTAGTAATATTCACTATATATCTCACTATTTCACTTTTCATACTGGTAATTTTTTTTAAATAATGCTTTTAATGGTTTTTCACTATTATTTTTTTTATTAAGTCCCCACTAAAAACAAACAAACAAACAAAGATTTTAGATTTTTCATTATAATTTATATTAAATATAAACACTAATAAATAAAGTTAGTATTTATGTATGTAAATTTTAATGTTATATTTAATATATATGTATCTAATAGTTTTAATGTGTGTATGTATGTATGTATATTTTTCTCATGTATGTGTGTATATGTGTGTGTATATGTATATGTATATGTATATATGTGTATATATATATATATATAATTTTTTTTTCACTTAAAATCCCTTTTTAAATGCTGTTTATTTATTTATTTATTTATTTATTTAATTAATTATTCTGTAATGTAGTTTCTCTGTGGGGAAAAGGTCAAATTTAAAGCAAATAGATATTTTATATTAGATATAAATAATAATAAATAGTCTTAACATTTGTGTATTTGTTAAATTTGAATGTTATATTTGATAAATTATATGCATTTAATAGTTTTAATGTTCTATTTTATATTATATTTATGTGGAGGAACAACATTACACAAAAAATATAAATAAATAAATTTAAATAAATAACACTGAATTAAATAACATTGTAAATATATATATATATATATATATATATATATGTGTATATATATAAATATATATGTATATATGTGTGTGTGTGTGTGTGTGTGTGTGTATATATATATATATATATATATGTATATGTATATTCCATAACATCCCCCCCCCCTTTTTAAATATTAGTTCATATATTTCATATAATTTATATTATATATTTATATATACACAATAAAAATACGTAGTACACACACACATATTATGTAAACAAAAACTTTTATTTTGGTTTGATTAATCGTGATTAATATATTAGATTAGATTAGATTAGATTAGATTAGATTAGATTATTTTTGGGTGAAATTTAAAGCAAATACAAAACAGTTAGAAATTAGATTATCATTATAGGGACCAGCCCTGGTCTCATTTGTTTCTGTGTGTGTGTGTGTGTGTGTGTGTGTGTGTGTGTGTGTGTCACACACTCTTTCGTTCTCTCGATTATGTTGTGTGTGTGTTGTCACAGTAGCGCTGTGAACTAAATCAGTGATGGTGGTTGTAGCTGAAGCAGAGGTGCTTGCTGTGCTGTTTTGGGTTGTATTTAGGGAATGTACACACAGCTGTCTCTTCTCTGTGGTTTGTCCTCCCCCTCTTAAGAGACAGACTGTAATTTCATCCCCACCTAACAGATGGAAACACGCCTCTCTCCCCCACAGCCTGGAAAACACCAGCTCCCTGCATCTCCCTGATACTCCTCAGACACTACGTTTACATGCAGCCTAATAATCCATAAATAATCTGACTGATAGCCTAATCAAAACGAAAAGCCTTCAAGTAAAGAGTTATAAATTTAATATTAAATTTCAGCTTTATTCGAATAAATTATTAATGTATTGGGATGCTTCTTCTGATTTCTGTTTTAAGTCAGAGACTGCTTATCTTCTGTTTTACGTTTTTTAATTTAAATTATAAATAGTGCAGTCAACAGTGTATCAAAAAAAAAAATTACTGATTTAATGTCATAACTTTAATAACTGATTTTCCTTTTTTTTTAAAAAATCCATAAACTTCCCATTTAATTAGATATTTGAATTAAACAATTAAAGATGTATCACTTACAGATTTGTACCCTGAATCAAAACTAATACCAATTTTGTGCATTATACTGTATCTTTATCTCCAGACAGTGCTGTGAGCATATTTGTCTCTGTTAGCTCTGAGCATTAACCCCCCCTGAGCTCTGAAGCAGGTGGGCGGCAGTATCCTTTTGCGCTGTTATGGATGAAGTGTGTTGTAGATTTGGAGGACAGTCGTGGCGTACCGCCCACCAGCGGCGCTCAGAAGAGCAGAGGAGTTCTGTTAATGCACTGGACATGCACTTAGATCACCAGCAGACCACACAGTAACTTTTTTCTCCTATCCTCCTCGGCCGTCACTTCTTCTCTTTCTTTGCTTTCTCTTTCAGGGCGATACTTCATTTTCCTTGCTCTGCTTCTTGTTGGTTTTCCTTGTAATCAAATAATTCTCAACCATCCTGGACAAAGTAGAGCTCTAGAATGGGAAATTAAAGGAATAGTTCACCCTCATGTTGTTACAAAACCTGTGATACTTTGTTTCTGTTGTGTAGCGATAATTGTAATGTTTAGAAGAATGTTTATACAGGACAAGTATGTGATTATGGTCTAAAAAGCATAAAAAAGTGGTAAATATATATGAGCTGTTAACTTTAGAAATGCTGCAACTGAATCATTGAATCAGTTCAACTTGGGAACGTCTGATTCATTCTTTTAATCTGAAGTAATTCTTTTGAGCCGATTCATTTAAAATGAACTGGTTGAAACAGTTTACGAATCAGATTGCGTGATTCGTTCACAAATTGGACTGATCAGGTTTCTGGCTGTTTTAATGCTGCAAGTTGAAGTTGAGAATGTCTGATTCTTGAGAAAGTCATTATTTTGAGGTGATTCATTCTAAAATAATTGGTTGAAACAGTTACGAATCAGACTGCATGATTCATTCTCAAATCGGACTGATAAGATTCTCAGCTGTTTTATTGACTCAGTGAATCTAATGAGTCTTGATTTAACTGCTGTAAAGTAAATCAGTAAAGACTTCTTCAAAATCTTAAAGTAGAAAATATATATGAGCTGTTAACTCAAGAAATGCTGCAACTGAATCATTGATTCGCTGAGTTGAACTTGAGAATGTCTGATTCATGAGTAAGTCATTCTTTTGAGCCGATTTATTCAAAATAAACTGGTTGAAACAGTTTCCAAATCAGACTGGTCAGGTTCTCAGCTGTTTTACTGACTCAGTGAATCGAATGATTCTTGATTCAACAGCTCAGAAATAAATCAGTTATTTTTTTTTCCAAAATCTAAAAAAAGTAGTAAATATTTATGAGCTGTTAACTCAAGAAATTCTGCGACTGAATCACAGATTCACTGAGTTGAACTTGAGAATGTCTGATTCATGAGTAAGTCATTCTTTTGAGCTGATTCATTCAAAATAAACTGGTTGAAACAGTTTAAGAATCAGACTGCATGATTCGTTCACAAATTGGACTAATGGGGTTCCTGGCTGTTTTACTGAGTGAATTTAATGATTCTTGATTTAACTGCTGAAAAAGAAATCAGTACTTCTTCAAAATCTAAGAAGTAGTAAATATTAATGAGCTGTTAACTCAAGAAATGCTGCAACTAAATCTATGATTCACTAAGTTGAACTTGAGAACGTCTGATTCGTGAGTAATTCGTTCTTTTGAGCCAATTAATATAAAATGAACTGGTTGAAACATTTTTCGAATCAGACTGATCAGGTTCTCAGCTGTTTTACTGTTTTAACTGCTGAAAAATAAATTAGTGAAGACTTCTTCAAAATTTAAAAAGTAGTAAATATATATGAGGTATTAACTCAAGAAATGCTGCAACTGAATCATTGATTCACTGAGTTGAACCTGAGAATGCTCTATTCATGAGTAAGTCATTCTTTTGAGTCAGTTCATTCAAAATAAACTGGTTGAAACAGTTTACGAATCAGACGGCATGATTCGCTTACAAATTAGACTGGTCAGGTTCTCAGATGTGTCACTGACCTAGTGAATTCTTGATTTAACTGCTCAGAAATAAATCAGTGAAGACTTAAGACTAAAAGTAGTAAATATATGTGAGCTATTAACTCAAGAAATGCTGCAATTGAATCATTGATTCACTGAGTTGAACTTGAGTCTGTCATTCTTTCGAGATGATTCTTTCAAGATGAACTTGTCAAAATAGTCTACAAATCAGACTGCATGATTCGTTCATAAATCGTACTGATCACATTCTCAGTTGTTTTACTGTTGTAAATCTGACAGTTCTTGGTTTAACTGCTCAAAAATGAATCGGTAGAGGCTTCTTCAAATAATGTTTCACAGAAGAAAAAGTCAAACAGGTTTGGAACGACATGAGGGTGAGTAATGGTGACCAAATTTCCTTTTTTTTTTTGTTTCTTTTGGTGAACTATTCCTTTAACTGTCAATATAGTGTAAATGTGTGCAAGCACTAGCTGCTTTTGCTGTTTTTATAGGTGTCACTTCCTGTCTGTCCTTTTTCTCTGCCTCTCTCAGGGTGTTCTGTTCCTAAAGATTAATCACACCTGTCCGACACACCTTCTGCCTCTGTATAACGCTGCTATTAGTCTCTCTACGACAGCTTTATGAAATTCTGGGCATTTGAGTCATGTAGGCATTGTAAATCAGCTTTGGTCAAAAAGGCATGGATATGCTGTGGTCAGAACCACAGTATATATAAGCAGAAATGATTGTTATAACGGGGCAGATCTTGGCAAATTAACACCAAGTCGACAGTAACACGGTGGTCTGTTCTCTGTGGTTGTGGGTCCATTTAATTCTGTCTCTTCTGGGCCTCGTCTCTTTCCTGTCCTAGACGTTGAAGGAAAGTCTGTCGCTTCTCATTGTAGGCTTTTGTTTCTTTCAGATATTTCTGAGATGGAGTCGTACCATTCCTACTCGCCTCAAGATGACCAAAGGTCACGCCAGTCTGACCTCTCCTCACACTCTTCCAATGACGTAGCACGAGAGAACGCCAGGTGAGGATAGCTTGAAGATCAGCTCATGATATGGATGGCTCCAGAAACGTTTTTGGACATGTAAATGGATAGTCCAGCAAAAAATGGGGAATTTGGTCTATGCAATGAAAGTCAGTGTGGTCCAGTGTTTGGAAACAAATGTTCTTCAAAATGTATGAATGTCTTATTCAATAACAAAACAGTAAACTAAACAATTTCTGGTTCTTAAATCTTAGTGGAACATGTATATTTTCATTCAAAAACTGTGTTAGATCTAGACTGTTGTTGTATTTTCAGGGAGGATCCTCAAAGCAGATTGGCAAAAACCCCTGTTACGTCCTCTCCTTACAAAACTCCAGAGGAGCCAATTCCAGCCCAGGAGGAAAGAGTAGAACCACAGGAAGAAGAACCACCACCACCACCACCACCACCACGTAAGGACATGATTCTGTATACATCTCATAGTTTGGGATTGGATAAAGACCCAAACATTTGGATTATAGATGAAACTATAAAACTCCCTTGTAAACTGCCTGCTGTTCTTCTGAAAAATCCTTCAGGTCCCACAAATTCTTTGGTTTTTCAGCATTGTTGTGTATTTGAACCCTTTTCAACAACGACTGTGATTTTGAGATCCATTTTTTTACACTGAGGACAACTGAGGGACTCACATGTAACTATTACAGAAGGTACAAACGCTCGTTGATGCTTCAGAAGGAAAACACAATGCATTAAGAGAGGGGGGTGAAAACTTTTGAACAGAATGAAGATGTGTACATTGTTCTTATTTTTCCTAAATATCATATTTTTTTTATTTAGTACTGCCCTTTCAAAACGTTTTCACCCCCCGGCTCTTAATGCATCATTTTTCCTTCTGGAGCATCAGTGAGTGTTTGAACCTTCTGTAATAGTTGCATATGAGTCCCTCAGTTGTCCTCAGTGTGAAAAGATGGATCTCAAAATCATACAGTCATTGCTGGAAAGAGTTCAAATACACAAAAATGCTGAAAAACCAAAGAATTTGTGGGACCTGAAAGATTTTTCTGAAGAACAGTAGGCAGTTTAACTGTTCAGGACAAACAAGGGACTCATGAACAACTATCACTAAATAAAAAAACAAAAAACAAAAAAAAAAACTGTTGATAATTCAGGTAACAACACAGTATTAAGAATCAAGCGTATGTTACTTTTAAACAGGGTCTTTTTTATAAATTTGACTATTATTTTCTCTTGTGGACTATATGTAAACATCTATTATGTGAAATATCTTATTCAGAGCAGTACTAAATAAAAAATAACATACATTTAGTAAAATCCCTCTTATTTTAGTAAAATAATTAACATTTTGCAGATTCTGCAAGTTGTATGTAAACTTTTGATTTCAGCTGTATATATATATATATATATATATATATATATATATATTATATAAGATCTTTATATTTCATGTTGTTTTGAAAGTCGCGCTCAATTTTTATTGCTTATCATTAGCATTGTGTATTGTGTATATATAAATATATATTGTGTATATATAAATGTATAAATGTATATATGTAATTATATAAATATAACAAATACATTAAATATATTTTAATTTAGTTTAACTTGAGTATTAAAATAACTAAAACTAATAAATAAAAGATAGATAGATATATTTTTTTAATTTATAAAGGACAAAAACACAATAAAATTACTACATCTTTAACTGAAATTTATTAGACAACTTGAAAATATGAAAATAATCTAATTAAAAATATAATCTCAAACTAAGCTAATAAAAAATAATATTTTGAGTCTGATGGGAACACAATGGCATTGCTGTAATTCCTATAAATTCACTAATCAAAATGTATATTTTATAATGTTTCTGAAAGTCTCTTGTTTTCACAAAGGCAGCAGTTATTTGAAAAAATATAGCAATATTATGAAAAATATAAGATTTAAAATATCTGTTTTCTGTTTTAATATAATATATATTAAAATATAATATATTCCTGTGATCATTTATTCTGTCACACATGATCCTTCAGAAATCATTTTAATATGCTGATTTGCTGCCCAAAGAACATGTCTTACTATTATCAATGTTGAAAACTGTTATGCTGCTGAATATTTTTTGTCGAAACTGTGACACATTTATTTTTATTGGTATTCTTTGATGAATAGAAAATTAAAGAGTGGAACTTTATTTGACATAGAATATCAATATTTTTTATCACATAAATGTCTTTACAGTCACTTTTGATCAATTTAATGCATCCTTGCTGAATAAAACTATTACTTTCTTTAAAAAAAAAAAATCGTACTGACCCCAAACATTTGAGTATGTGTCTTCGTTAACTTTCTATTTGCTGGTGTAATTAAAAGAAAATTTGTCTCCTATCAGTTGTTTCAGAATGAAACTGATGTTAGATCATTTTCTTATTTAATGTGCAGCAGCAATAAAGACGACACCCAAGATCCTGCTCAGACCGAGCCCAGAAGACGAGGCCATTTATGGGTGAGTGGATGCTGTGAATATCCCACAGGTTCAGCCCTCTTCACACATGATCCAATTCACTGGACTAAGATCTTATTCACTAACCAAACCTGAGGATTCACTGAGGGATGAGTTTGTTCACACACACTTTGTTTTTATATTAATAGTTCACCTAAAAAACAAAAAAACAAATGAATTATTTGCTCACCCTCGTCTTTCAGTGGTTGATGTGTTCCAAACAAAACAGCATGAGCATAAGTAAATAATGACTGAATTTTAATTCGGAGGTGAACTCTCTGTTTAAGCTCTCTCACTGCTGGATGAGCACACAGGAAGACAAAGCACAGGAAATGAAATAGAGATAGAGGAAGAGAGGTGGAGGGTCATCTGCATCACAGCCTCACAGACAGGCAGGATACCTCTGCAATCCCTCTCTCTCTCTGTCTTAATCATCCTCTCCGTCAGCTCCTCCATATTCATGAGGAAGAGACAGTCTGCTGCTGCTGCTCGTATCCACTGGGAGAGGTTATTTTTGTGTCCTGCTCTTGCTTACAGGGCCGCTTTGCTTTAAGACCAGAGCTCCAGTGTGTTTTTTTTCTTGAGCGCAGGACCAGAGAGCTGCTTTCAGCTGGAGAGCAGGGGAAACCCTGCTGAAAAATCACAAGCCGTGACGGTGCATTTGGCTTTTAGTGTGTGTGGAAAGGATAAATAGAATTGGCACAGAAAAAAGCTAATTATTTTTTATATTTTTTTTTAAAGCCTCAGTATGTTTTTCCATATAATACAGATTATATGGGAGTCATTCTTTTAAGTATGTTACTGTTGCATTTTTGGAAAAGTACATTTTTCGATATTAACCTTTTTGGTAACATTTACAATAAGGTATCATTTGTTAACATTAGTAAATGTATTAACTAACATGAACTAACAATGAACAAAACATTTATTACACTATTTATTAGTCTTTGTTAATGTTTATAAAAATATAGAAGTTCATTGTTTGTTCATGTTAGTTTACAGTCCATTAGCTAATGCTAACAAACACAACTTGTGATTTTAATAATGCATTAGTAAATGCTGAAATTAACACAGACTAAGATTAATTAATGCTGTAGGTGTGTTGATGTAATGTTAACTAATGAACCTTATTGTAAAGTGTTACCACCTTTTTATTAGACAAAATGTTTAGCAATTAAAGTATGGCATAATAATCATCCAGGATTATTATAGTAAACTAAACCTGAAACCATATATATTTATATTATAACTTTAAGTTTTAAATTAATTTTATTTATTTTTTTATTCATTCTAATGTGTGTTTTTGTCCTTTTTTATTTATTTATTTTTAAAATGTGTACATTTTAGAGAAGAAGAAACATAGCTATAATAAAATAATAAATAATAAGATAAAAATAAAATATTTGGCAACTTGAAAATATGAAAATAAAATCTAATTTAAAATACCATCTCAAACTAAGCTAATAATTAATTAGGCTAATTAAATAAGCTAATAATTAATTTTTGAGTCTGATGGGAACACAATTGCAACGTGACTTTTCTATAAATTCACTAATCAGATTTATGGCTTTAATTGCTAATAATTAAAGTTGCATCATCCAGGATTATTATAGTACAGTAAAACTGAAACCATATATAATTACAATTAATTTTTATTTAGGGTTTACTAATTCTGTTGTGTGTTTTTGTCCTTTATTTATTTTCTAAAATGTCTATTTCTGAGAGAAGAAACTTAGCTAAAATAAAAATAATAAACTCTTTTTTATATGTATATATATATATATATATATATAACTAAACTAAAACTAATTACATTTAAATATAATGAATTTTTCATTAAAAATTACTAAAACTTTAACTGAAATACAAAAATTAAAATCTAATTCAAAATACCATCTCAGGCTAAGCTAATAAAAATTAATTTTTGAGTCTGATGGGAACACGAAGGCAACATTATGACTTTGCTATAATTCCTATAAATTCACTAATCAGATTTAATTGCTAATAATTAAAATTGTTTCATCCAGGATTATTTTAGTAAACTAAAACTGAAACCATATATAATTTCAAGTTTTTAAACTAGTTTTATTTAGGTTTTAGTGATTCTGTTGTCTTTTTGTTCTTTTTTTTTTCCATTTATTTTTTAAAAAATGTAGAGAAGAAGAAACTTAGCTAAAATTTATAAATTTTTAAAAGTACAAAAACACAACAAAGTTACTAAAACTTTAACTGAAAATCATTTGCCCACTTGAAAATATGAAAATAAAATCTAATTCAAAATACCATCTCAAGCTGAGCTAATAAAAATTATTCTAATTTTTGAGTCTGATGGGAACACGATGGCAACATTATGACTTTGCTATAATTTCATATAAATTCACTAATCAGATTAATGAAATTAATTGATTTAAATACAATATTTAATGTCAGATTTATTCTATATTTATAAGGACACATTGTGCAGTATTATATTTTTAAAATGTTATGGTCCTTTTTTATTTTATTTTATTTATTTTTTATTTTTTGAAAGGTGTATTCACATAATTTTGCATTATGTCATTTTAAGGACTGATATGTTTTCCTCAGACATTTTTTTTAAAGGCTTTCTGAGGTGATGTCCCAGGAAAACTGTCTTACAGTTTTAAAGTTTTACCAAATCCCCAACTTTTGTTCCCTTTTGAAGGCCCAACACAGTGATGGTGAGCTTTCAGAAAGGAGAGAGTGTTGGCCTAAGGTTGGCTGGAGGAAATGATGTGGGAATATTCATAGCTGGAGTTCAAGAGGGCAGTCCAGCCGAAGAAGAGGGTCTCCGTGTCGGGGATCAGATCATGAAGGTACAAAAACAATAGTTTTGTTGACATTAGCTGAAATGGTGTAGTGATCTAATCATTTTGTATCATCTTGTTTTGATGTTATTATAAAGAAGCTGTTTTTGTTACTGCATCTTTAAATCTGTGTGTAAATGACCACTCTTGTGATTATCTAACCTTGTTATGCGTATTATGTAGTCATCATTGTTTACAAAAATAGCCTGGGTGGACCGGGGAGGGAGGGAGCCTTAAGTTAACATTACGTCAACATACTAGTACAGTTTTTAATATTCTGAGCCCTTTAGGAAGTGAGAACATGCTTTGAATTTGATTTGCATTTGCCACATTTCCTTTTCAACTGTATGTGTGTGTTATCCGTGTCTCCCTAAAGGTGAATAACGTTGACTTTCGTGGCATTGTGCGAGAGGAGGCCGTGCTGTTCCTGCTGGAGATCCCGCGGGGTGAGGTCGTGACCATTTTGGCACAGAATAAAACTGAGGGTGAGAACAAGACAACATAAGCCTTGCTCACATAACACACATTAAACACACAAAACTGCCCCTCATTTCACTTCAGGGAACACAAAAAAACTGAAACATCTCTTCCTGTCCAGTCTTCACTTGGCACACATGTATAATTCTGTGCCTTTGTACATTCATTTATATGTTTGTTTGTTGTTATGTTTCATCTTTTTATTTACAACATTGTTTTTTTTTTTTTCCAGTTGCATATTATTTTAATTTTTATCTATTTTTTTTTTTTTTAAGTATGTGTGCTATTTACAACACCTTTTGATTGGATTATGATTACCAAGTTTTATTTATTTATTTGTTTATTTATTTGTTTTTCATCTATTTATTGTTTGTTTACAACACATTTTGGTATTTATTATGATTACATATTTTAATTTATTATGTATCTATTTGTCCATTTTGTTTGTGTATGTTTCATTTTATTTACACCAGCTTTTGTTTTTTTTATTATTATTGCATATTATTTCAATTTTTATCTTTATTTTTTAGGTATGCGTGTTATTTACAAGACCTTTTGTTTTTTATTATGGTTACAAATAGTTTTATTTAATTATTTGTTTGTTCATTTTTATGTATTTTTTTTAATGTTTGTTTACAGCACCTTTTGGTTTTTATTATGATTGCATATTATTTTCATTTATTATGTATCTATTTGTCCTTTTTGTTTTTTATGTTTTAATTGTTTTGTATCTATTTTATCTTTGTATTTCTTTACAACACACTTTATTTTTATTATTATTACATATTATATTATTTTATTTATTTATTTATTATCTATCTATGTATACTTTTTAACATAACCTTTTTTAAATTAAATTACGTATTTTATTTATCTATTTATTCATTTTTTTAATCTCTACAACACTTGTTTGTTTTTTAGAATAATTTGATATTATTTTAATGTATTATGTATCTATTTGTTCATCTAATATTTTTTATTTATGTACAACACCTATTATTTCACAAATTTATTATGTATCTATTTTTATTTTTTATTAAATGACATTTTATTTTAATTTATTATTTATTAATTCTTTCATTTTTTTCATTTTATTCATTTATTGTTTGTTTACAACACCTTGTGGTTTTTATTATAATAACATATTTTAATTTATTATGTATCTATTTATATCTAATTCGTTTTATGTACAGCACCTTTTGTTTTTTATCACATATTTTACTTATATTGTACATTTATTCTTTTTTTATCTACGTATTTTTTTTGACACATTTAGTTTTTATTATTATTACATATTATTTCATTTATTTATTATATTTATATTTTTTTACAAAACCTTTTTTATTAAATTACATATTATTATTATTATACATTATATTTCAATACCTTTAAAAAATAAATAATAATAATAATACAATTTTTAATAATTATGTTTTTTATTCCATTTGTTTGTTTTAGCATCTTTTTAATTATCATCATTATCATCATCATCATGAAATTAATTTATTAATAATAATATTTTTTTCCAAAGTTACTATAGTGTTCTAAAACAAAAAAAAATGATTTATATATGAAATTGTCAATGTATTTCTTTACACATTTTATTATTATTACACATTATTTCACATGTCTATTTATACTTATTTGTTTTTTTATTTACAAAACCTTTTTTATAAAAATGCATATTTTTATGTATTATCTATGTATTCATTTTCAGTGCCTTTTTAATAATAATAATAATTATTATTATTATATGTATCTAATAATTCTATTTATTATATTTTTATTATATTTATATCTATTTCTTTTTGTTCCATTTTTTTTTTTTTTTGTCAATAATAATCATTATCATCAAATTAATTTATTTATATATTTTTCCCCAAAATTACTATACTGTTACTATAACAAGTTACATAAATAATAATATTTGGCTTTAGTACAGTAACAGTGACAGTTTTTCATTCTTAATAGTGTCATCTTATATCACATAATAATAAGAAGAAGAAGAAGAAGGATGTTTTCTCACATAGTATGAATGAGTCTTAAAATATGTAGCTACCATTATTTTTTAAGAAGGTGGTCATTTGCAAGAGGATTGTTATATTTGGGGGTCCTTTGCATCAAAAACTTGAAAAACCCTTACATTTTAGCATCCAGCAGTAGAGCTTGCAACAAATATTACGTCACTGTATGTGTGAATGGGCCCAGAAGCGCTGTCTCTTTGCTCTTCCCCTCCCCCTATACACATAGAGCCTGTCGGGAAGCCTCGGCTTCTTGCTCATCACTACAAAACCAGTTGTAGCCAGTTTTGGCTCTTCCAGGGACTGCCGTGTCAAGTGTGGTCACGCGTACACGTGCACAAACATACCAAAATCCAGATTTTCATGTTTGTGAGCTTCCTAAATGTCTCACATGAAAACCCCATGCTGATGTTTACTGGTTCAATCCTGATAAAGAAACTTCTGTCGAAGGCTATTGGATTTGGATTTGGAGTCCAACCAAAAACAAGTTCCTAACCCCATCTCTAGACAGCGGGACGTCAGCACTGACCTCTGCTGTCGGCACTGATACGGCTTTCTCTGCTCTATCCCTCTTTTTCTGCTGTCATGCCATCCTTCTCTTGCTCTCTCCCTGTCTCCGTCTCTATTTCTCTTACTCCATCTCCTCTCGGTGTGTGGGTGTCCCGTGGGAAAGCGAGGTCTGGCGCTGTCAGGGGTTGAAGCTCATTTGGTCTGAGCCGAGACAGATGTGGTGTCAGAGCTTTAATCAAGAGGGTGTCGGCACCACTGCAGAAAATCTGACCGCTGAAACTTATCCTTGACAATGTGAATCCTGAGTCAAATAACACTAAAGTTGTCTTTTAATTGACAGTTTAATCGACAAATTATAAAATTACATGAACCATTGATCACATAATTATTAAATTAATAAATATGTATTAAAATGTATTTATTATGTTTATGTATTTATTTATATTTGGTTTTTATATATTTATTTTTATATTTTTATTTTTTACAGAACCTTTTGATTTTTATTATTTATTTATTTAGTTAGTTTTAATTAATTTATATTTACTGCAAGATTTGTATTGTAATTATACATTTTGTTTATTAGTATATTTATTTATTGTGTTTAATAGTTATTGTGCTTATTTTTATTTTATGCATTGTTTTTACAGAATCTTTAGATTTTTATTATTGTATATTTATTTGTTATTTTTTTTATTAATTTATATTTACAGCAAGATTTTTATTATAATTCTATATTTTATTTATTGGTATATTTATTTATTGTGTTTATTTTTACTTTATGTATTTTTTTATTTTTACAGAACCTGTTGAGTTTTGTTAGAATTATAGTTTTTTTATTTGTTATGTTTTATTATTTTATATGTATCGCAAGATTTGTATTGTAATTATGCATTTTATTTCTTTGTATATTTATTTATTAAGTTTAACTATTATTGTGCTTATTTTATTTTGCTTATGTATTTTTTTATTTTTTTACAAAACCTTTTGAATTTTGTTATAATTGATTTTTTTTATTAATATTTGCCTACTTATTTTGTTTTATCTGCTTATTTGTATTTGATTTTAATTTTATTTACATCATCTTTAGATTTTTTATTGTAATAATGCATTTTTATTTCTACACTTATTAATTTATCTATTATTTATTTTTTCCGTCATTGTATATTTTTCTTTTTTGATTATTTATTTTTGTCAGTTTTTTAATTTTTTAATTAATTAATTAATTTTAGTCTTGTTTCACATAGCATCAATCTCATCCTTCTGATGTATACTGGGCACAAAATTGAAATGCATTTTCAGCTGACCCCAAAACTACCAGCTAAGTGTGAGACATGTTTGGGAGCTTATGTTTCTGTTTTGTGTCTTAGTTTATGAAGACATCTTGGTATCTGGTCGAGGGGACTCATTTTTCATCCGGACTCATTTCGAGTACGAGAAGGAGCTGCCTCACTGTCACGCCTTCTCCCGGGGAGAGATCTTCAAGGTGGTGGACACCTTATACGACGGCAAGCTGGGAAACTGGCTGGCCATCCGCTTGGGCAAAGACAACCAGCTGCTGGAGAAGGGCATCATTCCCAACAAGAGCAGGTGAGAAAGGAGAAGGGCGGACAATCTTTGCCTGAAATTAAAAGATAGACAAAATATGTCCAAACTAAATGGTGTTTAAGCCTTTAACTTGGAAACAGTGCAAACATAAAATAGAATATGACTTTGTATGTATACTGGAGAGCAAGTGGATGCTTCTATGTAAACGCTTTCTGTGCGTTATTGTGCTGCATAACCCCTGCTCCTGTGTTGATCAGAGCGGACCAGATGGCAAACGTCCAGAACACACATAAGGGCTCAGGAAGTGACAGGGCCGACTTCTGGAGGCTACGTGGTCAGAGGGCGGCCAAGAAGAAAGATGTGCGAAAGAGCCGAGAGGAAAGTTCTGCTGCCGTCTCCACCCGCTTCCCTGCCTATGAGAGAGTTGTGCTGAGAGAAGGTGGGTGCTACGAACCAAAATAGAAAGTATGACAGAAAGAGAGAGAGAATGTTACAATCACTTAGCGTACTTTAAATGTTATTCAACAATTCAGTGAGTGATTATGGGTTATATAACAGATAAGATGCCCAAAAAAAAACTTTTAAATTAAAGGAGAACTCCACATCCAGAACAACAGAACTCACCCCCTTGTCATCCAAGATGTTCATGTCTTTCTGGCTTCAGTCGTGAAGAAATAATGGTTTTTGAGGAAAACATTTTAGCATTTTTCTCCATATAATGGACTTGATTGGTGCCCCGATTTTGAACTTCCTAAATGTAGTTTAAATGCAGCTTCAAAGGGCTCTAAATGATCCCAGCCGAGGTAGGAGGGTCTTAACTAGCGAAACGATCGCTCATTTTTTTCTGAAAATATTTTTTTTTTATACTTTTTAAGCACAAAAGCATTTAAACTACATTTTGGAAGTTCAAAATCAGGGCACCAATCAAGTCCATTATATGGAGAAAAGCTGATTTGGAGATTAATTATTATTGGGACACAGTTATTAATAATGGTTTTAATTATTATCAATGACAACAATTTTTGCTGTTCAGTAGTTTTGTGGAAATTATGTTGCTTTTTTCAGGATTTTCTCATGAATAGAAAATTCTATAGAACAACATTTATATGAAATAAAAAAAATAATAAACTTGTGTGTAATATTATAAATGTCTTTACTGTCACATATGATCCATTTAATTTAAGCATCCTTGCTAAGTAAAGTCCTAAATTTTTTTGTAAATCTTACCGTAAATTTTTGAATGAAAATGAAAATGTTAATTTGGACAGTTTATTTTTAATTTAATATAATTAAATTTTGTTATATATATATATATATATATATATATATATAGTACTTATGTATTTTATTTTGATTATTGTTTATTTATTTTTATTTATGTATTTATTTTTTTACAGAACTTTTTTTGTTTTGTTCTAACTAATATATTTATTTATATTTTCTTATATTTGTCTACTTATTTATTTTTTATTTTACAGGACATTTTAATTTTTATTATATGTTTATTTATTTGCGGGGGGTTTTTTGTGTTATTTTATATTTACCGCAAGATTTGTATTGTAATTATATATGTAATTTATTGATATGTTTTATTATTGTGTTAAACTTTTATTATGGATATATTTATTTTATATATGTATATTGTTCAAAAGTTTGGGATCAGATTTTTAATGTTATGTTATTTTATTTATTTATTTTTTGAAAAATAGAATTTCTTTCGTAACAATATAAACTACCATTTAAAAGTTGGTGGTCAGTTTCTTTTTTTTTTTTTTTGAAAGAAATGAATCCTTTTATTCAGCAAGGATGTGTTAAATTGATAAAAAGTGACAGCAAAGACTTGTTAGAAAAGATTTCTATTTTGAATAAATGCGGTTCTTTTAAACTTTTTGTTTATCAAAAAAACCTGAAAAAAGAATGACAGGTTCCAAAAATATATATATATTAATTATATATAATAATTTTTAGAATTATTTAAATAACAACTGTATAGGGGGCAGTAAACTCTGCGTAGGGACCCTGTTAATCAGGAAAAAAGCCAGGTAAAGAAACTGTAAGGTAATACATCACAAACTGCTGATGCAACGGATGGTAAACATTGTAATTCACTTATTATGGTACCTGTATCATATACACAATAAACAGTCTCAATAAGATGATGCTTGCACACAACAGGAGTCACATCTGAGCGGACCGGCCTAATACCGCTAATGAAAGTCTCTGCATACCCACACAGACAGCTGAGAAATTGTTAATACGTTTGAAAAATGGGCTCAACGCTGAGAGAGATTGCTCCCTACACACTGTTCAAGAAAAATTACCCAATAAAATCATCATGATTTATGTGACAAAAGCCACAGTCAAGAATTTTGAAAAAGGCTGGTTTTTGAATAATCAGTCAAGACTCTTCTGACTCTTCTTTAATCCTTTAAACCCTTTTACTGCTAAACGAGTGTTTATTACCATTAATATAAACCATTTTGTAATTTAGGCTAAAAAATGGATTACCTCTGCTGTGAAATCCTGATTGTAAGTCTTGTCTTCCTCCCATAGCGGGATTCCGAAGGCCGGTTGTGCTGTTTGGACCAATCGCTGATGCTGCCAGTGAAAAACTGGCCGCGGAGCTTCCAGACGAGTTTGTAATTGCCAGTGAGTTCATGCTGCTGTGTCTACCATACCATCAATAATTTCTGAAGGATTTTAAGCATGCAGAAGAGTTTTAGACTCCATAATTAATATTAGCAACATGATATGATAAAGTATTCATCTTATAAATATTTAAAAAATGGAATTTTATATAATGAAATACATAATAAATAATTATATAAATAATATAACAATATAATAAAGTTTGCATATTTCAAAATTTAAGTCATATGAATGAGACTTTTTAAAACATTTTTGCTATACAAAAAGCATCTGCTAAATAAATAAATGCAAATATAAATGATTAAAAGTAGGGATGCAGCACATTTTTTCGCTTTTTAAAAATTGTAAAAAATAAATAAATAAAAATTAAAATAATAATAATAATAATAATAATAAATAATTATAATGATACATTAAAGTTATTAAAGTTATTTTATAAAATTAAATTTATATATTTGCTTATTTATATCATTAGGTGGAGGAGTTTTTTGTGGGCAATCCTTGTTATGCAGTACTTCTATAATTAATAATATAAGATATAGCTAATATATATAAAAACTAAATTTAAAAAATATAATAATAATAATAATAATAATAATAATAATAATAACTTCTATAATTAATAATATAAAATATAACTAATATTATAAATAATAATACTAATAATTATAACAATAATGATGATATTAATCATAATAATAATAATCATAATACATATTATTTCTTTTATATTAAAGTTATTTTATAAAATTCAATTTATATATTTGCTTATTTAAATAATTAGATGGATAGGATAGGATTTTTTGGGGGGGTCAATCCTTGTTATGCAGTACTTCTATAATTAATTATATAAAATATAACTAATATTATAAAAAACAAAAATTTTAAAAATATAAAATAAAAATAACAATACATATTATTGCTTTTATATTAAAGGTATTTTATAAAATTCAAGTTATACATTTACTTATTTATATAATTTATATATTTTTGGGGGATCAATCCTTGTTATGCAGTATTTCTATCATTATATAAAATATAGCTAATATATAAAAACATAAATTAAAATATATAATAATAATAATAATAATAATAATAATAATACTTATTATTGCTTTTTATATTAAAGGTATTTTATAAAATTCTATTTCAATATTTGCTTCTATCATTAGATGGAGGGGTTTTTTTTGGGCAATCCTTGTTATGCAGTACTTAACTACTATAATTAACAATATAAGATATAGCTAATATATATAAAAACAACATTTAAAAAAATATAATAATAATAATAACAATAGATATTATTGCTTTTATATTAAAGGTCTTTTATAAAATTCAATTTATATATTTTTTGTATATAATTTATATAGTTTTTTTGGATCTATCCTTGGTATGCACTACTTCTATAATTAATAATATAAAATATAGCTAATATTATATATAAAAGCAAAAATGAAAAAGTATATAATAATAATAACAATACATACTGCCTTTATCTTAAAGGTATTTTATAAAATTCAGTTTATATATTTATTTATATAATTGATATTGTTTTATATATATATAGATAGATAGATAGATAGATATAGATAGGGGCGAATGGATGATAAAATCTGGTCTGACAACATCAGACTTTAAGCCAAAATCCACAGCTTTAGCTAACTTTGAATAAAAATGTATCTTTTTTTTGCATTGTACATGTTTAGTAAGTATTCTTATTTGTAGTTTGATTATACTTATCGTTTTTGTTTAATGGCACATTAGAAACTGAACCCAAAGATGCAGGGTCAGAAAAATCCTCTGGGGTGGTTCGTCTCAACACTATTCGACAGATCATTGAACAGGTAATTGTGTATGCACAAGACAAATTAATAATCGAAATTTACTGCATAAATCGCATGAATGTCCTTTTAAGCTTTGTATATTTTACCTACATTTAACAATGACCAATTCTGTCACTGATGCAGGACAAGCACGCTCTGCTGGACGTCACCCCTAAAGCTGTGGACACCCTGAATTACACACAGTGGTACCCCATAGTCATCTTCTTCAGCCCAGACAGCAAACCTGGGGTGAAGGCGATGAGACAGAGGATCATCCCCAGCTCTAACCGCAGTGCCCGCAAACTCTACGACCAGGCTCTGAAGCTCAGGAAAACCTGCTCACACCTTTTTACCGGTCAGTCCTGGGGGTCCAGACACCTTGTTAAAAAAAGCAGCCATTATTTTCTTAGCCTTATATTGTTCCAAACCTGTATGACATTCTTTTTGGAACACTAAAGTCTTAATAATTACTTTACATGTTAATTATTATTTACTTTTTTTTTAAATAAAAGGTCATTGCTTTAGGTAACCATGTATATAAAAATGCAAAAATGATTGTTTACTGAAATAGTTTAAAAATGAAATATGGGAAAGTGCAGTAAAGAGAAGCTGTTGTATATTGTGATTGGCACATATCAATATAAACTGACTTTGACACAGATTCCAATTCGAAAATCTCTGAATGATTAAAGCAGCTGATGAAAACACAGTGATAAATAGATCAAGCTGAACCTGGAGAACAGCTGACCCAAATCGAAATGTTTTGATTTCCTCTCTCTCTCCCTCCCCCATCTGTCTGTTAGCTGTTATCGATCTGAACTCGGCTAATGATGCCTGGTACGGCAGTTTGAAGGAGACTATCCGAGAGCAGCAGACCCACGCTGTGTGGGTCTCGGAAGGGAAGGTAAAAACAATGGACGATATAGTTCTCCACCACCTTCTATCACTCTGAAACAAACACCTTCTGTTAAAGTCAACATGAAACACTGTTTACAAACCATTTTGCTTCTGCCGTCTGATCTTTTTCATCATTGAAATCGCTTAAAATGAATTGCTTGTATACCTCATTTATAAGTCACTTTGGATAAAAGCGTATGCTAATTGAATAAATGTAAATAAATAAATAAGTAAATAGATAGATAGATAGATAGATAGATAATGCATATAATATTATTGCTTTCAAATAAAAGGTATTTTATTAAATTATATTTATAGTTTTCTTGGGGGTCAATCCTGTTGCAGTACCTCTTTTATGTTTAATGATATATAAATATAAAAATACGGTTATATAATGATATATGCAAATTTATAACAATTATTATACATAAATATTACAATATTATTTATTTATTCCTTAACATGAAAGGTATTTTATGTTAATATGATATATGATATGATAAAATAGATCAAGATAAAAAGGTATTATTCTAATAATGCATATAATATTATTGCTTTCCTATAGAAGATATTTTTTAAATTATATATTTTATTATATAAATTAAAAGATAGATATATATATATAAAATTAATATATTATTCAATCCTGTTGCAGTACCTCTATAGTTTATAATATAAAAATATAATAAATTTTATTATTATATTATTTAAAAAAATAATATATATATATATATATATATATATATATATATACATATACTTCTAAAAATATAATTTAAAAAAAAACAACTAAATTATATTTTTATGTTTAATGATATATAAAAATACAATTATATAATGATATATACAAATTTATTATAAATACAAGAATAATACATAAATATTACAATATTATTTATATATTCATTAACATAAAAGGTATTTGTGTTATATGATATAATAAAATCGATGGAGATAAATTCTATATATATTTTTTTACTTTTTGAATGTCAATCCTGCCTTAAATATTGCGTTAAAAATACAAAATTACAGCTTGCAGTAATAAAAATTATATGAAAATGCAGAGCTAAATTTAGAACAGAATTAATATCTTGAATATTTCACACCTGAAATATTGACATCCCCTTGAAACAAAAGTAAAAGAGTTTAAAATTGATTATTTAATTGTGATATTAAGACAAAAAATGTATGATTTGCATTTTATATGAATATGAAATACAGTATTTAATGAAATTAAAATAAAAAAGAAATTTCTCTAAAATATTAACACATGATGAATGATGTACAGTACATTAAAAACCAGGAATGTGCTCTAAAAAAATAAATCAATTATGTTTTCATGTTGACTTTAATGCAACATTTTACAGCATCTCATTACTTTAAGACTCATTCACATTTTCCCACTTTATCTTTCCCAATATTCCTAAATGTTTTCCTTACAGTTAAACTCATAGTTTTACCTGCTAATGCATGCCTTCTTTTCATGATAGTCATTCCTCCTGTTTTTCTGTGCTTTTACTGTTCATCATTCTTCGGTGGTGCTCTACAGCTTTCGTTCTGTTTTGTTTTTGTGTTTTCTTTTGTTTTCACTCCTCTCTGTACACAAGATCCATCATGTGTCTCTTTTAGCTGGACGGGACAGAGGGGGACCTTGACGTTCACGACGACCGCATGTCGTATCTCTCGGCCATGAGCGCTGACTATCTCAGCATGGACAGCCGGCTGACCAGCGATTACGACGACACGGCGGACGAGGGCGGGACTTACACAGATAACGAAACGGACGAGCCGCTCGATCGCCAGCGGGTGTCGGCCATTAGCCGCTCCTCTGAGCCAGTCATGCCAGAGGAGGTTAGAGCACGCATGTACACGTTTAACGTCTCTACAGGGTTCCCGCTGCTATGGAAAAACCTGGAAACATTAGAGAAGATGCACATAGTTCCACACACATGCATGCATGCTAATTCCAAAACGCTGCCCATTTATAATGCCTGAAGACACATATGGATAATACATCTTTCACAGTAATGGGCGAACTGCATGCACATGCTTTGACATCTACACACTTAAACGTGCTTGCTGCGACGCATCCCACACAGTTGCCTACATCAGCACTAAGTCAGCTATATGTTCAAGGAAAGACAGCAGAGGTCGAGCCAGTAGGGAAATACATTTTCATATTGAGAGCAAGACATTAGCACGTCATGTCATAGCACTTGTCATGCTTGCGTTACATGCTGGAAATGCAGGAAGTGCTTAATTACATAGCAAATCACATGGATTTCATGCTTTCCAAGGAAAGCTAAAGATTCAGTGCATCTGTAAATGCAAAAAGCAGACTCTTCTGCCCCCTTCTGTTAGATGTGTGAACTACAACATTCTTGATCAATAATTATTTAATGAATAGAGTAACATAAATTATGATTATTCCAGCAAATATCATTATCAGGGTTTCTGTGGTTATAAAAAAATCTGGAAATATCAGGGAATAAGTGTTGTGATTAAGTAAACTTATTAATGCAATAAAAAGCTGTGATTTTACATTTTTTTTAATGTCATTATATTTGTATATTATTATATATTATAAATATAAATACAATTATTAAAATATATTATTTCAAAAAATATATACATACACACTTTTTATTTTATTTTTGGTTTTCATGTAACGTGTGTGTGTGTGTGTGTGTTACATAAAAATCTTAAATAAAATGTAGCAACTAACTAAAAAATAAATAGATAACATTTTTAGTTGTTAAATAAAACTTAAAATGAAAAACCTAAATTAAAATGAGCAACTAACTAAAATAAAAGCAAAATAATAAAGATAAAGTTTTTAGTTGTTACATAAAATTGACCAATGCAATAAATATATATATAAATATATAATAAACCATTTAATCTTATATATATATATATAGATATAGATATAAACAACAAAGTAAAAAAATGTAAATAAAGTTAGTTTTTAGTTGTTAAAAATTACTAATGCAATAAAGCTATATATATACAATTTAATGTTTTAAAAAATGTATTACATGAAAAACTCAAATATATATTAGCAGCTAACTAAACTAAAAAATAATAATTAATAAACTAAAAAAAATAAGTATAAGAAATAATTATGAATAAGTATTAAAAATTACTACAACTAAACCTGAAGTAAAAAAGCTAAATAGAACTATTTTTGTTAAAAATGTTATTTTAAAAATTATTCTAAAATATTTTATTTTTATGGAAAGTATGTATTACATTTTATTAAATATATTTAATAAAATGTATAAAAGCACTACAAAATGACTAAAATTAAAGTTAAAACTGGAAAAAAAGCTAATTCAAATAAACAGAAAATTAAGCTACATTAAGATTAAAAAACAAATAAAATGAATAAAGCGCATAAAAATGACTATAACTTAAATTAAAATTAAAAACATAAAAAATAAAGGCTAGTTCAAAATTAGCTTTTATAGTAATAAATATTTTAAGCGATAGTAAAAAAAAATAATAAAAAAATACTATAACACAAAATGGATACTGTAACAGTATATAAATAATGCTAAAACCTTTGTGTACTATTGTAAAATACAATTAATACATTTTAAAAAAAAATAGTAATAATAAAAAACTAGTTTTTAAAAGCCTTTTAAAGGAATCATGAACTGGAAAAGTAAAGAAAATAAGATGGTCAAAACAAAAGTGTGGCAACCTTATAGATGGATGGATGGATGTTAATATTAAATCAGTAGAATACTGAACTGTTGGCCTAAGAAAAACACGTTCCTGACTGTATATTTGCTTTACTGCGTATGTATGCATTCTCTTCTCTAGACATTGTTATCTGAATATTTTCTTGCTCCCCCAGATCCTCAGGAAGTCCAGCCCAGAGATTCGGGGTCGTATCCGGCGGGTGGGCAGCAGAGAGATGCTGACGGAGGCTAGTCCCCCCATACTGTCCACCTTCCTGCCTGACCCTGCAAAGGTGAGCTTGTGTCATGTTCCCCAATGGCTTTCCTTTCTTAAAAACACCATTCATCAAGATATTAGAATAGTGTCAAAAATGAGACTAGAAATTCTATACAGTGGACACTTTAATTTTAAACCGAAGAATACCAGTGCATTGATATGTTATGATTTGACATGCATCCATTTTTAAGTTAAAAAAATACTTCATAGAGACACTTTTGCAGTAAAGATGGTAAACTGGCTCTGACTAACACAACTCTTCTCCTGACTGCACCCGCATTCATGCAGAAGAACGGCCTGATTTGGCGCAACCATTTTTCCAGCAGTTCAGAATCGTCGCGCAGCAGCTCAATCACACATTGTGGTACGCTGTAGAACCAGGACGTGATCGCTGTTGTGCCAAATGATTGGTTTAATAACTAGTCCAGTGTACTTGAAAGCAACTGTCAGCATCTAGTTGCTTTTGAACAAACTGTGCTAGATATGTAAAAAGTTGTTTACTGGAGGTAAAGTAGTTTAGTTAAGCACTTGCAATAAGGTTCAACTCTGTAACAGTAGTTAATTAAGATTTTATTTTTAGAGTATGTTTTAAATTTATATTGTATTATATTATATTACATTAAGCCATAATTTAAAAAAAATATATGTAGAAATTAACAGCATTTTGGTGTTAATTTATGTTGCATTATATTATATTATATTATATTATATTATATTGTATTATATTATGGTATTAATTAATTTCTCAAAATACATTAAAGCTCAACTCTGTATCAATAGAGTATATCAGTTTAGTATTTTTGTAAATTTAGGTTAGTATAAATATATTATATTATATTACATTACATTATTTCCATAATACATTAAGCCATAATTTAACTTTCAATAGGTAAAAATATTATATTATATTATATTCATTTTTTTAATACATTAACTCATGATAAAACTTAAAATTTTGTTAAAAATGTATTCATATATGTAGAAATTAACGGCATAGATAACCTAGATAAATAAATGCTAAAATAAATGTTTATTGGTAGTTCATGACAGGGTATTTAGTACTATTTATATACTACTGTAGTATATATATATATTTTTTGTATTTTAAATGAATTCTTATTTTCATATTTTATTCTTATTTTTTTTTTTGTATTTCTATTTAGCTCTTTTCTTTAGTTTTTTTTTTTTTTTACTAGTGTAGTTTTAGTTTACTGTAACTGTTTCATGATGATACCTAATATATTAAGTCTTGGTAACAAATTGAACCTTATTGTAAATGGGTTAAAAAACAATAGTTTTTAGTATTTTCCAGTGTTTATAGAAAAACTGGAGCAATTAGTTAAGTGTTTGAGATTTTACTAGTTGTTAGTGTTGTGTTAGTAGCTTTTGTGTTTGGAATCATGGAGTTCAGTGTGAAAAGCAGTGGTGACAAATTAATCCAGTGCTAAAACTGGTCTTTACCTGTGGTTTAGGAAAAGGTTAACCCATGCTTAAGTGTTGTGGGAAACCCTGTGATTTAATTCAATGGTGCTGTTTTCTAACACACATATTAATTTGTTTTTCAGGTAAAAATGCTGTCTCAAGTGGAGGTGTCGCGGGGGCAGTACGACCCCTCTCGAAACTACGACTCTCGTTCAAGCAGTCCCGCGAGCAGCGAGCACCCGCGCAGCCAGGACTCTCCTGCAAAAACCAAGCCCCCGCCTCCCCCCACAGCACTCAAACCTACCTACGCGTCCCGCAGCTCCAGAGGCCTCGTAAACAGCCCCCCAGTACGGGACAACGAAACCCTGGAGAACAGTCCTGATGATCCCTCTCACAGGTCTTTCCTGGGCAAAGTGAAGGCCTTCGAGCAGATGGATCACATGGCCCGGACACAGAGAGTCATGGAGATCCAAGAGGCCCATAACGCCAGGGTGAGTGTTCATCATCTTTAGGCTTTGCATGAAGAATGACACAACAAAATAACAAAAAATGACTTTTCAAAAACTCTTCACGTGAAGAGATCACCAATCAACCAAGTAGTTCCTTGTATTTGTCAACCAGTAACTTGGCATTTGTCTGAAATGCAAGTTCCAGAAACTTAACCTACATGTTGTCTAATTGGTCATCAATAAATTTGACCTACGTTTACTGTAAAAGAAGCACATCACAATTTGTTGCTTTCATTCTTTGTGAAACAGTCAGTGGACGTAGATGACGTTTTTGAATTGTTTTTTAACTCACCAAGCCTGCATTTATTTGACCCAAAGTACAGCAAAAACAGTACAATTTTGAAATCTTTTAACTATTTAAATAACTGTTTTCTATGTGAATATATTTTAAAATGTAATTTATTCCTGTGATCAAAGCTACATTTTCAGTATCATTACTCCAGTCTTCAGTGTCACATGATCCTTCAGAAATCATTCTAATATGCTGATTTGCTGTTCCAATCTGTTTATCTGAAATAACATTGTACACCATACTATTTAAAAGCCTGGGGTCATTATTTTTTGATTGGGAAATAAATTATAGAAAATAATACTTTAATTTAGCAAGGATGCTTTAAATTGAGCAAAAGTGATGTAAAAGACATTTATAATGTTACAAAAGATTTTTATTTCAGATAAATGCTGTTCTTCTGAACTTTCTATTCATCAAATAATCCTGAAAAAAATCTACTCAGCTGTTTTCAACATAATAATAATAATAATAATAATAAATGTTTTTTGAGCAGCAAATCCGAATATTAGAATGATTTCTGAAGGATCATGTGACTCGAGTAATGATGCTAAAATTCAGATTTGAAATCACAGAAATAAATCACATTTTAAAATATATTCAAATAAAAACAGTTATTTTACATAGTAAAAATATTTCAGATTTTTACTGTTTCTGCTGTACTTTGGATCAAATAAATGCAGGCTTGGTGAGCAGAAGAGAGAAAAAAAAAAATCTTACTGTTCAAAAACTTTTGACTGGTAGTGTACATGCTGAGAATGAATGGAATGGAATTGAAAATTGAAAATTTTAAATTTAAAGGAGTAGTTCCAAACCCGTAACACCTTCATTCATCTTTGGAACACAAGATATTTTTGGCGAAATCCAAGAGCTTTCTCACCCTGCATAGACAGCAATGCAACTACCACATTCAAGGCCCAGAAAGGTAGTAAGGACATTGATAAAATAGTCTATTTTATTTTATAAAAATAATGTAGTTTATTTTAAATAGTCTAACTGTAATTTTACGAAACTGCAGGAATGCTTTTTGTGTGCAAGGAAAACAAAAATAACGCCTTTAACAACTTCTTTTCCCTGTCAGTCTTTGACTTTTTGGGGGGTGAACTATCCCTTTAAGAAGTAATTTTATTCCAAATTGGAAAATTGGAATTTTGATCTAATGCTATGTAGGCTGACAACACAACATTTAATAAAAATGTATTATATTATTAATTTTATTAATTTTAAATACACATATATTTACACTTTCTCTTCTTAGAAAACAGGTTATAAATGTTGATGATTCATCTTGCAGACATAAATATTGTCTAATAAAATATTATAAATACCACTTGTATGTGGCAAATCATCATAGTTCTAAATTACTAATTTTCTGCTTAAGTATTTATGCTAGCATGGTGTGTTTAATTTGTTTGTTTTCAGTTGGAGATTGCTCAGAAACTTCCAGACATCTATGCCATCCCCATGAAGTCTCAGAAACTGGACCACAGCAGACCACAACCTATTGGGTAAGAGGCTGCTTTTGTTCTGAAGGTGTGGTCGCATGAGCGAAATTTTGCAAGTAAAAAAGGTACAGAAGTCACTTTCAAACCTCGCAGCTTTTCACAACTCAGACTTCATGTGAAATTCCCAGTTGCGTGTATCCTACTGAACCGGCTGGATTTCATCCACAAAAATTAGCAGAATAAATGTGCACTCAGCCTTTGACTGATTTTGCTGCGTGTGCTTTGCGTCCAGCTCCAGTGCGCGACCAGAGCCCCAGACGCCTCCTTGCAAGCTGCCATACACGGAAAGCCGCCCGCTCGGCCTGGGCGAGGAGCCCAGAGAGGAGTTTCGGCATCAGCTGGCAGAGCAAACCAAGCGCGGCTATTACAACACCACACAAAAGTATCAGGACACTGAGCTGTAGAGTTCCTCTGCTTCGGCTCACCGCACAGCTTCACCATTCCACCGGGGCGCCGCCCTGCACCAAAACTGCTGCTGACTTGGAAGTCCCGTTTGCTTTTAAGTTTCCCACGCATATATTTTGTCTTTTTCACTTCAGAGAAGTTCAACTTTCTGTCCTTGAGGATAGAATCTTATTGTTTTTATATATATATATATATATATATATATATGCATTTGCTTTAGTTTTGTTTCCCTCCGTGTGATCCAAGAACCATTTTCTTGCCTATGCAATTTTTTAAGTTTCTGCAACGCAACAGAAACGTCTCGCCACGAGTCTCTCTCTCTTCGCTCCATGAAAACCTTAAACCTGTCGTGTGCTACAGACCAGCTTTTTGTTACTTTCTTTTTATAAGCCTGATGAAGCAAAACTGTTTTAAAATGTCACTCTCTTTAAGGTTTATACTATCTTTGCATTCCTTCATTTCTGATCATGTGTGTGTATATGATGTAAGACAATACACTGGATTTTGTTACAACGTTTTGAAGTGCCTTTTACTTTACGAATAACGTTGGAGGTTTGTGGACTTGACAATCCAGCCCTCTGGACAATATTTTTGCTGCTTACAGCTCCAAGGAAAAACAGGGAAAAGTCAACACCAAAACCCTTAATACCATCCGCCCGTATCCTCAGTGTAGCGACAGCAACGGCTGACGACTTTCCAAAGGGACGCTTCACGAATCAGGTCGATGCTGGTTGGTTTGAGTGATTGAAATTACTGTTGTCACGGTTTGTCTTATTTCAACCCCACCGCATCATGTTTTTAACACGCTTGATTGTACGTTGGTCCGCTTTACCTCCACGTATTGGTTCAAAGTGCTTCTAAAACTCGTGGATTATATTTTGATGGCTTCCACTGTGTGTGAGAGTCACACGCTGAGAGAATATTCCCTGGACATTTACGTTCAGGTCTACTGTGGAATTTCACTCTAATACACCAAATAAAATAAACTATATTGACATTACTGACTTATTTGTGTGTTTTTATTGATCCAATAGGAAGTGTCTCGGAGTCCATTAACCAGTGGGCTGTAAAGGGATCAATTTTTCTCAAAAAAGAGTTCATCCAAAAATAAAATTTCTGTCAGCGTTTACTCACCCTCATGTCATTCCAAGATATTTTGAAGAATGTTGGGAACCAAACATTTGAGCCCACTGACTTGCATTGTATAGACAATAGTCAAAACATCTTGTTTCACAGAAGAAAGTCATACAGGTTTGTATGGAAGACCATTTCTGCCGCTGAATAAAAATATAAAAAGCCAATTGTGACTTTTTTTTCTCACAATTGCATGATACAACCTCACATTTCTTTTTTTTTCTCAGAAATGTAAGATATAAACTTGTAGTTCTGAGTTATAAAGCAACTGCGAGTTACAAAGTCAGTATTGACGGACAAATTCGGAATTCTGACCTTTTTTCCTCAGTTTAAATCTTACAGTTCTGAGAAAAACAATCAGAATTGCAAGATACAAACTTGTAATTGAAGAAGAAAGTCAAGAATTGTGAGATATAAACTCAGAATTCTGATCTTTTTTTTTCTCAGAATTGACTTTAACTCAATTTTAACTTTATAACATGCAATTGTGAGTTTAAATCTCACAGTTCTGAGAAAAAAAGTTAGAATTGTGAGGTACAAACTCGCATTTACGAGAAAAGAGTCAGAATAGCAATTCTGACTTTATTTCTCGCAGTTGTTAGTTATATCATGCAATTCTGAGAAAAAAGAATTGTGACTTTATATCTCGCAATTCTGGCTTTATTATTGGCAAAGTTTATATCCAGCAATTCTGAGAAAAAAAGTTCCAATAACTTTTTTATTCAGTGGCAGAAACTGGCTTCCGTAAGTTTGGAACAGCATTAGGATAACTATCCTTATGGAGTGTTTTTCTATGTCATTAGTCGGCCATATTAGCGGCACTGAATGTAAACAATGCCACTGAACCAAACGAAACGTGCATGTTTTGCTGATTATTGCTGCTGAAAATGGTCAAATGGTTATTTTATGTTTTGGGCTGTACTAATCAGTCAGACCAGGAAAAACATATGGAGTACTATAGACTGGCAAAAGTTACAACAAATCAAGAAGAGTGCAAAAAAAAAACTTTCTGTGTTTGTGGTTGGCCAAACTGAATCAGGATTTCCAGGACAAGTATCTTGACAACATTCGTGTTTGTTGGTATCATTTCCAGTGAGGTAGGTGATATATTAGGCTAATTAATAATGCTCATAGGTATCTTTACCACCTGTTAACTTTAGTTTGTCAAAATATTGTACCCTTTCCTGCTTACTAAGTCCTTCTCTATATGACTTAGCAGCTTCCACACATTGTTTTCCATGTTTTGGACAGCATAAATTAGCAGAACAAAGTATTCAGTTGTACATTAATGGTGCAATCCTTGCTGTTGTTTACAACGGGTTTCACCAATATGGCCTTGCATCCAGGTAACTGATCAAAATTGTGAGGTAAGTGGAGATCCTCTATTCTGAGAAATAGTCAGTTGCGAGATATAAACTCAAAATTCTTAGCTTTTTTTTCTCAAAACAGACTTTATAACGCAATTCTGAGAAAAAAAAGTTTTTAAAGGGGTCATCGGATGCCCATTTTCCACAAGTTGATATGATTCTTTAGGGTCTTAATGAAAAGTCTCTAATATACGTAGATTAAAAATTCTCCATGGTTTTGTAAAACAACACCCTTTTTACCTTGCCAAAATCAGCTCTGCAAAAATCATCTCATTCTAAGGGGTTGTTCCTTTAAATGCAAATAAGCTCTGCTCACCCCGCTCCTCTCTTCTCTCTGTGGAAAGACGGTCTTGTCTACATTAGCCACATTTAGCCGCTAAAATTCCTAACTACCACGTTATAAGGAAAGGCGATCGCAAAGATTCATAAAAACCGCTTATACTCACTTCTGTTGTAAGTGAAGCTGGATCATGAATGATTCGCGCGAACATAGATGGATATATGTAGATCGGGAAAAAAGAAAAAAGGTTGTGAGAAACGGTCGCAATAACATTTTTAATTTTTTTTATTCAGTGGAGAAAACGGGCTTCCGTAGTTTTGGAACAACTTGAGGGCAAGTAATATACTTATAAACACCCCAATAACAAAGCGAAGACAATCAAAACATAACTAGCGTCACAAATGAGCTTGGCTGGTTTATTATAAAAAAAAGAGGTGTTATTTTACTGAGATTTCCCATCTGTGTTGTATAAGTAATGGAAATTAATTCTATCGTGAAACGCAGTCATTCCATTGGGTCCGGTGAGTCGACTCTTGTCCACCGCGGTGTTGAAGCCGTTATCCTTGTACATGCCACTTTTCAAAAGATGCTCAGAAAACTTCCGACGACTTCCGTTAAAGGTTGTCTGAAAAAATGAACAGTAACGTTACGTGTACATATTACTGTATGAATAATATTAACAATAGGTCAGTGTTCGTTGCGCAACGTTACTCACCGGCATTTCATGAACTGTCGGTTTTTTGCTTCCATATGTTTGATTTGTTGTTTGATATAAAGGGTTTATCGTTTTTTGTCTGAAAAGCATAATGAGGCTTATTATCATTTTTAATACAAGAAGATGGATCAACAACGAATACATAAATATGTAAATGTGTATATATACCATCTTAAGTTTAGCTTTACGTTAACCCTAACACCTGAAACGGCTAATCAATGTCTTCAGGATTACTAGAAACTTCCAAGCAGGTGTGTTGGAGCTACATGGTCCTCCAGAAGCAGGGTCGAACACTCATAATGTAAGATATGCAACTAAAAAGCTAAAAACTAACATGTGAATACAACCAGTATACGTATTTAATAATGAATGAATAAACGAACGAATAAATATATTTAGGTCACACATGATGCACTCCGGCTGAATGACTCCTCTCACCTGTATCCTCTGAAACACTCCGGATTATTAAAACGAGCCGGTAAGTTTTTATCCACTTTGTACACATCACTTGTCTTTATTTCGGTTGTATTAGACAACGGTTCAGGCTCAGCTCTTGTGCCTTCATCCAAGCAATGATCGTCCATATTTCCTTTTGGCATTCGGTACACGTGGTTGCTATCAACATTGTAACTAAGTGACGTCATGCGTCACAAATTTGTTTTCAAAGTTGGAAAATAACTTTTTAATACTCTTTATTTATAAATATTATACGATAAATATTACAATATAGAAACGCACTTATGCAGAGTGAAATTACACGTTACAGCTATTTTGTCTTTATTCTCAAAGTTAATGAAAAATTATTTACTTAAGTAAAACAGGATGTCCTTTAAGATAAACCTTATACCTTATATAGTGTCATTATAGTGTTTAAAAAATGGCCTACCTAAGGTAACTTATAGTTTTATAAGACAGTACTCCAAGACATTACAAGTCAATACCTGACTTGTTTACCAAACATATATTTTGTTAATAAAACAAAACAAAAAAGGATTCAAACTTTAATGTTAAAGGCTAGAAATAGAGATGAATAAAATGTAGACAATTTTACATCATTTTATTAAGTAAAAATAAAAAAAATAAACACGTTTTTTACACATTACAGTTTTCTTGATCTGTATCAATTGCATCGCACTGATTAAAATTTGTTTTATTACAAAAGCAAATAGATTACATTGCACATTGAAGTTAGCATATGTCTGTCAGGCGTCCACGGACCTCTCAACCTATAAACAGCAAAAGAACAACTGATTCAACCATTATTGCTTCTTTGCAAAATGAATTATTCTGAGATTCATTTATTTGGACATCATGCAACCAGTTCTAAATTAAATCTTAGATTTACATTATATTAAGTAGTTTTCTTATACATAGAAATAATAATAAAACCCAGATTTACAGCTAGACAAACTCTCAATTTCAGCTGGAACTGATGTTTTGATTATCCAACTGCTTGATGAACCGTCTTAAATGCTGCATGCCATTTTGAGTTGTCATTCAGAATTTCCACTCCTTGGATTGTATGCAGTTTACTTCATTGCAAACCTAAAATGAAAACAATACAAATGTCAGTGGGTCCATCATCAAGTAGTCTCAAATGCCACAAGGAAATAGGTGTGGGCGTGGCTGGGGTTTTATGCAAGTGTAAAGTGTGCATTTCTGCATTAATGCAAGTAAAACATCCATAATAATATATATACTCTTCTTCATGTGCTTCCAAACCTGCTTTGAGTTTCTCCACGCTGATAAACGCACTGCCACAGTGCATTATTACTCACGGTACGAGTTTGAGTCTGGCCTAGCGCGTACCAAAAGTAATAATGGACTGTGAAGCAGTTAAAAACGGCTCCTTTCTTCTCATCAAGGCACGACATTGTAAAATTAAACAGTTTATATCATTTCAAAACATAAGGAATTTAAACATATCTGCTAGAATTCTGCATACTTTACCTTTTGCAGACTTCAGAAGTTACATCTTAGTCTTCATCAGTGGCCCTCAGAGGTGCCTGATTAATCCCGAGAGGTTAAATCCATCCATTCCTGCAGTGATGGAATAGAAAAACATGATGTAATACTTGAAACAATGCAGTATTGTTAGACTAATTAACAGAGGCTTCTCTATCAGAAATGACTTTGTTCAGAATAATGCTAAAAAGTTCCAGCCACAAAACGATTATAAACATGCAGTGTGCAAACCATTATATATATGAAAACAAATCACTTAACACTTCAACGCCCTGTTTAATATTACAATGTGCCAACAGGGGGCGTAATTTCATATAGCGTGATCAGCTGACGTAACGTGATTAAAGCAAATTGCAAAACTGTTTCTGTGTTAAACTAAAATGTTTTTTAAATAAAACAATTTAGAATGCACTATAATTATTGTGTAATACTTTTTCAAAAATGTCAAACAAATATAAAGTAAAATCAGGTGATCTACTAAAATTGGAAAAGTCTCTCGCATAATCCATAGCGTTATACTGCCAACAAGACATCTAGATTTTGCATTAGGATAACTTTGGGAGTAAAGCCAACGGCTGACTAAAAAACACTGTGATATTTCACATTGCAGTGTCCGTAAATATATTAAATATTAATTTAATGAACTAAAATGTTACCAATAATTAAAGCAGCTCCAAAAAGCATTGACATATTGTTAATTAGAATCCCAAAGTGGCATATAATGCAAAGTGTGACCCAAAATCCTTGGAAAAATGTTAGTTCTATAAACTCTACCTGAAAATTATGGATCTGTTTCCAAATATGTGCCGGTCCAGCTGGTGAACCTGAGATACGAGGAGGTCCATAGATGAACGTTTGAGCTCCAGAAACGGGACTTTAGTGATGTGGTCATTGTAGCCTTTGCAGAAATGAAACGCCTTTCGTGTTAGAGGTTCTTTTTATTTCACCTTCCTGTGGAAGTGAGGAATCAGGATGGTCATTCCCCAAAGCGGAATTCCTGTGTGTGTTTGGAACTGATAAAACTGCTGTAAAGAACAAACTCCATCCTTCTAGAACCGCTGGAGTCTGTCAGTGAACTCAAGAATTTAGCATTCTTTTGAAGTGGACAAAATCTGTTTTTAGAATTACTGCATCTTCTTATTATGAATTTTACATAGGTTTCATGTTGTTCTGCTTGGGGCTGCTGAAATATGGAAAATGAAAAACCTGTCCTCCAAAAAACATTCTAGTATTTATTCATATTTTGAATTTGCTTCTATTTTTATGCTTTCAGTGGTTATTTAAAATTTTTAGACTTTAAATATTTTCTATTTAGCAGCAAACAACTAATCAGAATTGCAATGCCAGGGCAGTAACTATATATATATAAATAGTAATCTATTTAATAAAAAAATCACCAAATATTAACACTAAAAGTAAACCACTGTAAATAAAGTAAAAACAAGAGGCCATCGGGTTTTAATTTATGCCTGGAGGTTAGCATGAGGTGGGGGTGAGAAATGCAGCATTTCCAGTGTTGGAGGAAACAGGAAGCTGCTGGTGGATGAAGATAGCAGGGTCTGCTTCATCCAAACAATAAAAATCTCACCCGCTCAGGAAAAGGATCTGCGTCAGCAGTGAGTGACAGATTTTAGAAAGACAAAATGGTGCCAAATCCAAAGTGGCGGGAGAAAATCAGTGTTTCACCTAAAGACCTCAAAAGCACAATGCCGTGATCTTTATAATTCGTCGAAAGTAAATTTCACATCGCCCTGGAATTACTGTTATGAAAAACTTCCGTAGGCAGGGTCAAACATTATTTCAGAATTACAAACCCTTTCCTTAAAACGTTTAACACACTACTTAGGCGCCCAAAGTATGTGGACACTTTAGCTAGGCTTAAAATAGACATCAGTGCATTAGATTACAAAATATCAAACCATTTTTAAAGTAAAACATTCCACAAAGGTAAGACAAGAATACAAGTTTTTGAACATTTTAGAGTTATCAGACATCAGCTGATTACATGTCCAAAATGACACAGAAAAGTGATGTTAGTGCTGAGAAAACTCTTTTAATTAATTTATAAAGCACTTAAAACTACACAGTAGATCCAGAGTGCTAAAAAAATATGATGCAAAAAGCAACAAAAACATACAATGCAATGTGACAGCATTTAAAAATGTTAGAGTTGTAAACATCTTGAAAAAATGTATTTTCCCCCAAATTCCCAATAAGAAGGGTTACATTTATAGATTTTGCATAAATCTTCCTTGTAAATATTTATTTTTCTATTTTATTAAAAAGTTTTCAGAGGTAAAACAATAACAATTATAATTTTAACAATGTTTCAAATGTGATTTATGAGGTTTGTTGTATTTTGAATGCAATTTTTCTTTGTAAAAGGCAAAAAGTTGATCATACTGACTTCAGAGTTAAGGATTCATTAGTTTGAATATACATTGAACTATCATAACATCTTACCTGATAATTCAGTATACTTTCTTTTTGACAAAACATTCTACGTTTCGGTGACGGTAAAGTTTTGGTAGCGACCACATCACATTACAGAATTTTAACTCGCATGCTGAAACATTACTGAAATACTAAAAATGTGCATAACTGTACTAAAATTTAGTTTATATCCCCCAAATAAAGGATGACTGTTTTGGTAGTTACAATTTTAGGAAATAACACCCAAAATAAAACAGGGATGTAACTACCAAAACTTCACCAAATGTTTTAGTTGTGACTGTTTCGATAGTGACAATTTTTAGGCAATTTGTCATGAATCTGGCTGGTGACCTTTGGTCCGCTCACCACCAGATGTTGCCCACGAACAGTTCACATCACACAGACTGTTGCACTACACCCCAGACTACATCTCCCATCGCCCATCATGCTGATTGCGCTAACACCTGTAGCCAATCAGACGCTCTATATAAGCCTTGGACTTCCCCTCGTATTTTACAGAGTATTGTGGTTTTTGCATTGTTGTTTCGTGTGAGTTCCCATGTTCCCGAGTTCCCAGTGTTTAGCTTTCTCGCCTGGCCTTCTCATTTCGTCTGTCTCGCCACCTGCCTTTTGAACTCCTCGCTCGTTTGTTCGGAATACCCCTTTCCTCGCTCTTTGGATTACGTTCGCAGCTGATTGACCCTCGCCTGCTTCACGGACTATTCTTGTGTTTTGCCCGAATATACCTGTTTGCTATTGTTCCAACCCTGCCCGTGTTTATGACCGTCTATGTCTTTGCCTGTGTTATTCAATAAAAGCTTCACCAAACTTCACCAAATGTTTTGGTCGTGACTGTTTTGGTAATGACAATTTTGGGGAAAGAACCCCAAAAAATACAAGGATGTCACTAATAAAACTTCACCAAATGTTTCGGTCATGACTTTCGGTAATGACAATTTTGGGGAAAGAACCCCAAAAAATACAAGGATGTCACTAATAAAACTTCACCAAATGTTTGATAGTAACTGTTCCAGTCGTGGCAATTTTGGGAATGAACACCCCAAAAACAAGGATGTCACTACCAAAACCACCAAATGTTTCAGTCGTGACTCTTTTGGTATGACAATTTTGGGGAATGAACACTTTAAAAACACAAGGATGTCACTACCAAAACTTTACAAAATGTTTGGTCATGACTGTTTTGGTAATGACAATTTTGGGAAAGAACCCCAAAAATACAAGGATGTCACTAAAGAAAACTTTGCAAATGTTTGATAGTAGCTGTTCGGTCGTGACAATTTTAGGGAATTAACACCCCAAAAACAAGGATGTCACTACAAAACTTCACCAAATGTTTGGTCATGACTGTTTTGGTAATGACAATTTTGGGAAAGAACCCCAAAAATACAAGGATGTCACTAAGAAAACTTCACCAAATGTTTCGATTCGGTGACTCTTTTGAGTAATGACAATTTTGGGAATGAACACCCCAAAACACAAGGATGTCACTACCAAAACTTCGCAAATGTTTGATAGTAGCTCTTCTGGTCGTGACAATTTTAGAATTAACATTAACACCCCCAAAAAAACAAGGATGTCACTACCAAAACTTCACTAAAAGTTTCAAAAGTAACTGTTCCGGTCGTGACAATTTTAGGGAATTAACACCCAAAAAAACAAGGATGTCACTACTAAAACTTCACCAAATGTTTTGGTCGTGACTGTTTTAGTAATGACAATTTTGGGGAAAGAACTCCAAAAAATACAAGGATGTCACGACCAAAACGTCACCAAATGTTTCGATAGTAGCTGTTCATGTCATGACAATTTTAGGAAATTAACACCCCAAAAAATAAGGATGTTACTACCAAACTTCACCAAATGTTATGGTAGTAACTGTTTTGGTAGTGACAATTTTAGGCACTTTTGAGCCTTCCTCAAAGACGCTAATCAGCACATGGTTAGCTAGCACAGTTCTGAACAGTTGTACACATATAAAAAACTAAATGTAATGGGTTAACTCCCAAAAAAGTGTGCTTAATTGCAGAAAAAAGGTGTTTGGTAGTGACGTTCCTAAAAGTTACACACAGATTTTTAGACTTTTGAAAACAATTTACCTCAAAATGAAGGGGCATATATACTCACACCTTGTAGAGAGTGACACACAAATATTTCCTGATCATAAATGTAGGAGTGTAGTTAAAATCAGTCTCAGCCAATGGACTAAAACATGAAAAATGCGGGACACATTTTTTACATAAAGGTTCATGATCTACTATATATATATATATATATATATTTTTTTTTTTTTAACTTCACAGAAACAATGGAATAAAATGCAGTTTTTGTTTTTCAGTATTGTTTTCAAAAGGGTTCGGAACAGCCACCTCCCATTTGAAAGTACCCAGTAAATGATGATTTTGTATATATTAAGCTTACTTATATTTTAAATATTATTGTGGGTTTCAGTAGATAATAGAAGGATCTTAGTAAACATCTAAGATTTGAATACTTAAATGCTTTTTAAATGTGTTTTTTGGTTGTGGGACAGCAGTTCGCACCAATTCTGTAGAATTTTAACCTTCAAAATATAATAATGTAGTCTCACACCTGCCCACAAAAGAAATATTTAACCAAAAAATGAAAATTCTGTCATTTATTAAACGCCATAATGTCATTCCAAACCCATAAGATCTTCATTCATCTTCGGAACATATATTTGTAATAGCATACTGCCATAATACTCTTAGCACATTGTATAATGCAGTTGTTCTGTGTGCATATATGCCTCAATAGCCTGTATTGTATTGCTGTTAAGTAGAGTAGGCAATGCTAGTACTCTTTCCTCCATACCAGCAGGGGGCACTGAGTAACGGCACATTTGTCCTTGATATGGCTATTGTAAGTGTCTGGCCACTTGGTAGTGCCACTTCCTGTTACCCACCCTACCTATTTACAGTAAATGTGAACAAATCCCGACACTTAAGCAAAGCAAACATGACTTTGTACCATCAGATACGTTAAAATGAAGAGGGTTTTTGGGGCAGGAAATCGGTTCTTGGAGGCTGAAGGATGTGTATTGTGGAAAGGCCTTTGTGATATTAGGGTGGGGCGGTCAAAGACGGCTTTAAAAAGAAGACGCTATTCAAACTTAATGAACTTGTTTTGAATTCCTCGCCTCCTGAATGGCAAAGCATTCCAGCGCTTCTAAATAGAGAGAAGAACAAACAGCGGAAGTGATGCAAGAAATTCTGTTCTTTATCTGGCATTCCCAGCCCTCACCTGCTGAACCAATCACACCCCCTCTTCCCCCCGCGAAGCCTCCTCAACTTTGAGCTCTAGATCGCCTTGTACGTTTTTAGGAGTAAGAGGAAGCCATTCATCTGAAGCTCTGAGTTCCTGTTAGAGCGGTCAGGCAAAACACTTCTTAGCAATCCAGGTTCCCGCGCCGAACGTCTGAGGATATGACCTGTTACACGGTGTACAGGGGTTTCTTCAGAGTTCTGAGAAGAGGCTGAGATCTCCTGAGATTTTATGTAATGGTGTTTTGCAAACCGTCTAATCACATTAATGGTGGCTACATTACATAACCGACTGCGAGTTGAGACTTTCTACACTTCAGTTACTCAGTTTAGGCTGTTCATCCCATCATCAGTTGTACTTCCAGCACACTCATAATACTGGATAACATACATAGTATTTTTAAACTTTGCATTGGTACAATAATATAACTTCATCAGAACAGACCATTACAAAAATACCTTTACATTTTCTCTGTTGTCTCACAACATCTCATCGACATCTACAACTGTGGAACGTATTGTGGCATTTCTCATTTGTATGCTTAAAAAGGAGTTAATGTACCTAGACTTCAGCAATACAAGCACTTGTAGAGCTCAAGATGGTGAAAGATATCGGATCACAAACACATTTAGGAATTTCAGCACACTTGATTTGGGATCTGGCGCCTCCTTGTGGCCACATTTACCATCAGCAGTTCTCAACTGGTGGGTCATGACCTGAAAATGGGTGGCAGGTCTGTAGTATTTATTTATTTGTCATTTTATTCTATCATAATATTGAATAATAATTTTAATTTAGCTGGTTAATTTTTTTTTTTTTGTTAATTCAACTGTTTTTCCCTAAATCAATTGGTTTTTAGCAGTTTTTCTCTCTTTTTTTTTATTTGTTACATCAGCTGTTGTAGCAGTTTTTGTTAAATCAGCTAGTTTTAGCTGTTGTTCCCCCTAAATCAACCTGGTTTTAGCTGTTTTTTTAAGCTGTTTTTCCTGTAAATCAAGCTGGTGTTTTTAGTGGGTTTTTTTGTTACATCAGCTGGTTTTAGATGGGGGTTTTTTTTTTAGCTAAATCAGCTGGTTTTAGCAGTTTTGTTAAATCAGCTAGTTTTAGCTGTTGTTCCCCTAAATCAACTGGTTTTAGCTGTTTTTAGGTAATTCAGCTGATTTTAGCATTTTTGTTAGCTGCTTCTTTTAGCTATTTCTGCTAAATGTTGGTTTTCCCAAATCAGCGTTTTCTGCTAAATCAGCTGGTGTTAGCTGTTCTTTAGCTGTTTCCTCCCCTAAATCAACCGGTTTTAGCTGTTTTTTTTTTTTAGCCAATTCAGCTGGTTGTAGCATTTTTGTTAGCTGTTTCTACTTAACTATTTCTGCTAAATCAACTGGTTTCAGCTGTTTTTTTTTAGCTGTTTTTTCCCCAAAACCAATTGGTGATAGCTGATTTTTAGCTAAATCAGCTGGTTTCAGTGGTTTTTGTTAAGTAAACTAGTTTTAGCAGTTTTTGTTAATTCAGCTCGTTTTAGCTGGTTTTTAGCTGTTTTTCCCCTAAATCAGCTAATTTTAGCTTCTTTTTTTTTTTTTAGGTAAATCAGCTTGTTTTAGCGATTTCTGTTTAATCAGCAGGTTTTAAGCTGTTTTCTTTCCCCTAAATCAACTAGTTTTAATTGTTTTTTTTTTTAGCTAAATCAGGTGGTTTTAGCTGGTTTTAAGCAGTTTTTTTCCCCCCTAAATCAACTGGTTTTAGCTGGTTTATAGCTAAATCGGCTTATTTCTGTTTTTTTTTTTTGCTAACTCAGCTGTTTCTTTTTAGTGTTTTCTGCTAAATCAGCTGGTGTCAGCTGTTTTTCCTCCCTAAATTAACTGGTTCTAGCTGATTTTGTTAAATCAATTAGTTTTAACTGTTAGCTGTTTTTTTTTTCTAAATCAACTGCTTTTAGCTGTAACATGCAAGAATGCAACAAAAACCATTGTACAATCGTGCTGAGTAACATAATTTTTCCCACCGTGTGTGACGCACTTTGAAACGGCACAGGCATTGTTGATATGGCTTCGAAATATGAAATTAAATTCATCCGTTGCTGAAATTTCTTGTAAATTTAGTTTCTTGCCGTACAAATTACGGGATTTTCCCGGGAGAAATAACAGAACGGGAGGATGGTGTGAAATACGGGAGACTCGTGAGAAAAATGGGATGCTGACATTTATGGATTTTTTTTTTTTTTGTCTCAATATTATGAATACACATAATTTTTTGTTTTTACGGATGTTGCTTACTTAGAATAAACAATTTTGGTAGTAGATTGCCATTTGGTATCCAATGTAAAATAAGAGTTGAGAAGAAAAAACCAGTTGAGAACTGCTGATCTACTTCATGCTGCACAATCATTCAGTTACACCATAAACAGGACAAACAGAAACATTTTAAAATGACCTTTAATTTGTTAAACTTCTACATAAAAACTGCCCAGTTTGACAGACATACAGTTTTGACTTTTACAATATGAATGATTTGATAACTGAAAAAAAAAAAAGTCAACTCAGTGTCTACTATACTGGTTAGCATTTGCAAAAAAGTCACAAGCCTTTCACACTTGATTTGGCAGTTTTATGTTTATGAGGTCTTCGAAGGAAGGGATCCAGCAAGTTCAAAAGCACAATATACAGAAAAACACAGACATTTCAGCTCTGCAGTAGTGTTTCTTCATGAATGGATATGACAATATTCGTCACGTTCAGAACCTATTATTGAAGAGCAGCCCAAACCTATCCTGAATGAGGTAAATACTTGTGTTTAACATCAAAAATGAAATCAGAATGATATTGACAGGGTCCAAAATTAACAAATGACAGACTTTACCAGCCATAAGTATTTCTAATGCGCTAAGATTTTCAAAAAAATTATTCAAAATACATTTTTGTTCCTATGCCAATGGAATTAAGCTGTTTTTTCATTTTTTTTTATTGCTAGAAAGTGCAGATCATTATGTAAAAGCTACAAAGACCGGTTGTGTTTTTGTTTTTTTATATTTTAGTGCAACATATTAAAACATATAATTCTAGAAAAAAAGAGAAAACTTATTAATAGTGTTACATATTCAAGCACTTAAAACCAGTTGCATTTCTAAATACAGGCAAGTAACGTTTTATTTACTCACCAAAGCCAGTTTTTTACTTGCATGTGGCACTTGGTGATTGTTAATCTTGGACCCTGGGTAGCAATCATTCAGAGAGACTCAACAAAAGAATCTAAAACAGTGTAAACTATTCAAAAGAATAACTTAGGGGGGATATGTAGACACAAGACCATGCATATATTTTCAAAAGAAATAAAACACTCAAGATAAAAGTGTAGAAGAGAAAAAAAAGAAAAAAAAAAAAAACAGGCACAAACACAATTTAAAAAGCTTAAGTTCAACCGTCAGAATTCGAAGGCTTGAACTTTATGGAGAATTAGACCCCCTAAGACTGGCACACACACAGAGACAGGGCAAGCATGCATGCGTCGAAACACAGCACCAGCTGAGGACCACCATCAACATCTACTGGACTGCACCACTACAGCTACACCATACACAGCCACATCCACCGCGCTGAGAAAGAGAGAGAGAGAGAGAGAATGAAAGCAAAAGAGAGAGAAAGAGGCTGAAGAGCTATTCAGATACTTTTCTAAATCCCAATTAAGTTACATTTATTAATAGAGGACGTCTGGGATTTCATGAACTGATTCTGATGGAATCCAATTATATGATTATGCAACAGCTGGTTGCAGTCCTCGAATCTGATTGGCCGAGCGACATTCCATAGAGTATAATAGTGTTTAATGTTTTTCTGTGTTTTAGCAGGACCTGCTTTGTTTGTTGTTAGGATTACAAAATGTTTTAAAAGTGATTCATGTAACTCACAGGCAATTTGTTTTCACCATATTATTCATGTGTTTACATATGTGATGTAAAAGCATGGATGCAAACATGTCTTAAACATTAAGCTATTTTTTATTTATGTAGTTATTTTGTTACATTTTTGAATTTGGTGGTGTTGTATTTTTGTAACGGTCTTTTTATTTAAAGGAATTAAATAAAGCATTAAAAATGGATTTAAAGGAAAATAACTATTTTGAATTAATATTTGTAATAGTGCTGTCATAACGATTAATCGCAATTAATCGCATCTAAAATAAAAGTTTGTGTTTACAATATATATATATATATATGTGTGTGTACTGTGTATATTTTGTATGAATACACACACACACACACACATTTACATATTTAAGAAATATATATTTATATATAAATCATTTAAATATGAATCTATATATACATGTAAATATTTCTTAAATATATACATGTGTGTATTCATATATACATAATAAATATACACAGTACATATTATGTAAACAGACTTTTATTAGACGTGATTAATCATGATTAATCGATTTGACAGCGTTATTTCAAATATTAGTTCAAAATAGTTATTTTCCTTTTAATCCATTTTCTATTAGTGATGTTTCATTCAACTTCCTACATCTACTATACCTGCACAGATATCAACTAGGTTGTAGGTTGCCAGATTGAGGTCACAAATGAGTTGCAATTTTTATGTGTTGATTGTGTGAGTAGGATGTGTTTCATACATGATCTGGCAACTCGACAACCTTGGAATAATATATTGTCATGATTATTCGTATAATGAGGTTTGGGCCATATAAATTATTACGGGAATTTTCCAGGACAAATAGCAAAACTGGAGGGGGAGGGAAATGCAGGAGATTCCCAGGAAAAATGGGTGTTTTGACAGGTATGGAATTTTACTGTATTAATAGTAGCCTATTAATACATCTAATAGTTTGATTTAAGGGATGTTGTTTACTTAGAATAAACAAATTTAGTAAATATTTTAAATTACGTAATGCTGTCAAATAGATTAATCACAATTAATCGGATTCAAAATAAGTTTGTTTACAGTGTATATTTATTTGTATATTGTATACATGAGTACATACATAAACATTTACATATTTAAGAAATATATCTAATGTGTATTTATATTTTTATATAAATCATTAAAAAAAATATATATATATATATATATATATATATATATATATACACACACACACACACACATACACATGTAAATATTTCTTGAAAATATACATGTGTGTGTATTTATATATACATATAAGTATACACAGTACACACACATATATATATATTAGGTAAACAAACTTTTATTTTGGATGTGATTAATTCATTTGACAGCACTATTACAAATATTAGTTAAAAATAGTTAAATTATATATTATATAATATTCTTCCCTTAAATCCATTTTAATCCTTTACTTAACTTCCTTAAATAAAAAGACCATTACAAAATTACAACACCACCAAAATAAAAAATAAAATGAAAAATATCCCCCCTCAATTTTTTAAGACATGGTTGTGTCCTTGCTTTTAGACCAGAGTACAGTGTAAAAAATGATTTACAAGAAAATATTTCGGTCTTTCGACTTAAATTCCCATTTAATTCAATATGTTACTTGCCATTTCTTTGTAATTAATTGTGAAATTTACTGTGTTTTCAACATATTATGCTCATATTCACTAATATTCGTATTTTAAAATACATTTGTTTAAAATATTTCAAATATTAGTTCAGAATGGTTCAGATTAATTACAAAAAATGGTATTCTTCCTTAAATCCATTTACAAATTTTACTTAATTCCTTAATTTACTTGAGACCATTACAAAAATACAACACCACAAAAAAAATCCCATTTAATTCTATGTGTTACTTGCCATTTCTTTGTAAATTGTGAAATTTACTAGAAATGTCTGAGTGCAAATTGTTTCAAAGTAAATCCTACACTTTGATTCGTATGTGGTTAATCTGTAAAACACTAATTTCAGCCTGTCCAAACAGAAAAACAGGTCAAGAAAAAAAGACAGAGCAGAAAAGGAAAAAACGCCTGAGAGAGAAGGCAAAAAGAGAGAGTCTGAGACAGCGACAGTGAGAGAAACAGAAGAGGAGGTGAGAAAGAGAGCGAGAGGAAGAAGGGAGCAGCTGTGGCGTGTGTGCACATCGCAGGAAGAAAGTGTGAATGAGTGAGTGAGTGAGTGAGGTGACACTTCTTTCTTCTCTGGGAGGAAAGAGTAAGAGAACCAGAAAAGATGCTTACCGCTTCACCTGCCATAGAGAACTATTCATCTACAACAGCACCTCACACAAAATGTAGGGGATGATTATGCATTCATCATCATATTAAAAATAATAATAACCAGATTTGCATTTCCTGGTGGAAATACCAGTGCTTGCAAGGCAGCAAAAGTGTTAAGGTAAAATTCTAGCTTGAAAAGATAATACAGTATGCAAGTACTACAATGACATTCACTGTCTGTTAAATTTGAAAAAACATTCATAGGTCAGTTTAAAGACCTCATAAGTTTGGGGTTTGTAAGATTTTTAAAATGTTTTTAAAATAAGTCCCATATGCTCTCCAAGGCTGCATTATGTGATTAAAAAAGATTGTGAAATGTAATTTATTACAGTCTGAATTTTCAGCATCATTACTTCAGTCTTCAGTGTCACATGATCCTTCAGAAATCATTCTAATATACTGATTTTGCTGCTTAAGAAACATTTCTTATTATTACTGTTGAAAACAGTTTTTGTTTTTTTGTGGAAATCACGGTACATTTTTTATAGGATTTTATAGGACATTTATTATTTTGTCTTTGCAGCCACTTTTGATCAATTTAAAGCACTGCTTTAATGCTTGCTGCGTAAAGTATTAATTGTATTATTTAGATTTTTTTGTAGGGGTTCAAGTGCATAGTGCTGAAACCGTATTGTAATTGTTAGAATAACAGCAATCAGCAAGTATCAGCAATCCCCACATAAAACTAATTGTGCAGACCCAACCATAAGTCGTAGAGACATGAAACTTGGAGGGATGGTACTCACATTGCTGACAACATGACCAAGGCTCGCCCCAATCGGCCTGACGGGGGTGCTACAGCTATCAAAAGTATGAAATTGCTCAATAAACCATCAGTTGCAGGCTTAAGTGCCTCATTTTGTTGGAATCCTTGGCTGACATCGGACAAAACGCATGCCTCAGATTTGATCGTGAGCCTGGTGAAATATTCAGGTATTGTGGATTTTTTTTTGAAAAACCTACTTTTGCAAACTAGTCCTAGGTTTTTCACCCAGTCAGAAGCAAACCAGTGCAGAAAGTTTCTCTGGAAAATTAATATCAATAATTATCAAAAAAAAAATGTAACTTTCCACTTACTGTCATGAAGGGACACCAAAACATTAGAAAAGGGCAGGGCCTCTTTTAGTAAAATGCCTAAAACTCCTGAACGTAATGAAATATCTTCGCAAACTCAGAACACCTATGTAAAAGCTCAATCTGAGGTCACAGGAGAGCTATCGCAGGAGAAAATCGCAGAGCTATAACTACGCAACCGTTTGTCATATCAACATGAAAATCACTGCGCACGGGCATGGATAGTGCCACAAAGTGTCTATAAGCACTTTTGCGTACCTCAAAAAAACATAGCGGCCATTGGCCGATGAAGTTTGAACACCTATTAGACGAGGTTAATGGAGGCCGATTGGAATGAAACTTGGTGGGCCTGTTCGACTCACGGTCCCAAAGGTCTGCAAGAAATTTGAAAGAAGTTGGCCACTTTGGGGCGATATTGCATTTTTCAAGGGTGTAAAGACTGTACATTGCGCAGTTTTTCGCACATATACGTGATAATCCAATCACATGATAGAACTCCTCATTTCAGACAACTTTGCCTCTAGAACCACTGCTAGGTTTTTCCTTCACTCTGGAAAAAAAAACACTGCAGTACAATTCTCCGGACTCTCTAGTTCAATAATTATCAAAAAAAGTTACATTTACCCTTTGGGAAGCTATAACAGGGTCATTTAGAAAAGGGGCCTGTCCAAATTTACCCCAAATCCCACAAAGCCTAAAGGAAAATGTTAAACTTTACGAAACCTGCTGAGCACATGCGACAGGTGATTCTAAACAAGCATGCAAAAGTTTAAGGAGATCAGAACACAACTGGCACTATAACAGTCACAAATGTTAAAAAACATAATATTTCTATGGTAAATGACCAGGATTTGCCAAAAATGCTTTTTTAAATAATTGATTTGGTGGTTACAGGCTTGTTAAATAATTGCAGCTATATTTTTTATTATTAAATGTATTATTTTTATTTATTTTATTTTTTACCAATCTTACTGACCCCAAACTCTTGAATAGCAGAGCGCCTAAGTTCCTAAAGACAAGCCTTTCAATATATCCATCCTCAACTTCAATAGAAAATGGCATTCATCCGTCCATTTCAAAGTCTCTATACTTTTTGAAACTAGCTTCACGTTAAATTAAATCAAAATAATGAATTAAAATTGGGCAGAAGATTGAAATACACTGCCGCCTTGCAAACACTGTAATAATAACTGAAAAACAATGCTAGGCTATGACGTATAAAATGAGTCCCATTTATCCCCCACATTTTTATAGTTTTCACATAACTGAACAGTCTGCACTGACAAATATTCATTAAGTCTAATGTCTTCATGAGAAACTCCTCTTGGCTTTGAAGCAAGCCAGGCAATAACAAGACATGTACACGGCACTTATTCCGTGCGTCGGCAAACAAACCTAAAGGCTCGGCTCTGACGGCAAGCAGCTACGGCACAAGGCTAAATACTCTAGGTCCATACGAGAAGCAAGCTTTTGCAAATAATCAGCACGCTAGTCATGAAAAAGATCAGTTTGCGCTCCTATGGCAGACGAGAGGGTTCAGTGAAAGTGGTTGCGTTAAAAATGGAATATCCTTTCAGTTAGTCCCCCATTTGCCAGCTCTCTGACTACAGTTACAAGAGGAGGACGTTTCACGCAAGGACGCTTGCCCTGCCACTCCTGTGCCAGCCAAACACTTTTAGGGATCTGCAAAGAAAGGAACAGAAACAAAAAGCAAAAAAAGAAACAAATAAAAAAAAAAAACATCACACAAGACATGTTAGAGGTGTTGCACGAGAACTCCTGTACAATCGTTGATTCACAGACAGCAATGGGTTAAAAACGTTCAGTAAGCTCAACTTCAAAGCACAGAAGTGTGAACTAAAGACAGGGACAGTATAAAACCATACAAAATTGTTCATATATTTAGCTTGCGACACTATCGAGCATATTTAACAGCTGCTGATAAAGCTATGGACAAATTATGAATCTGTTAAGCAGCAATAAATAGCCTGTCTGGTTTTATAGCATGCACATAGAGAGCGCTATTCCTGCTGTAAGTGTTTCTAATACACACTTCGATGACCTTCTGGAAAATTTCTATTGAGTTGGTTTTCCATGATGGTCAGTGTACAAATAACATGCATCTTTTGAATTATTGCTTCAACGCTCACTACACTGAAAGGCATCACGTTAACTATGGGTTCGTGAGTATATTTTTTACGTCTAAAGCTGATCTTTTTTGTACAGCAGTAAATGCAAAGCTAGCAGAAGTCTCACAGATGCATGCATTAATTACTTAAGCTCTTTACATGTAATGATATGCATTGAAATCGAACGTGATTTGCCGTCGGGGGAAGAAAAAAAAATCCTGTACATTCAGGATTTTTTTGAGGTACAAGGATGTACACCAAAGTAAACGTACCTGAGAAAATATCCTATTCCATCTCTCATGCAAAAGATTCTCAGATATTTCAACATCTTAAAAAATCATTAGAATTAAAAACACATTTTGACTATAGTTAAAATGCAGGATTGCTACTTATTCTGTAGGTTTAAGGTCAAAATATTAGTAAATACTTTTTTTTTTAGTGCCAGGAGGTTTCAGAATATTTGCTGTTGACATTTTCTAATCATTCATAATCTAAAAGTATCTGATTGCTCATAGATCATTAAAAATATGAACATGAACATGAGTATCTACATATCTTGGTTATAGCAGAAAACCACCATAATGCCAAGCTATAATGGTAAATATGAACATGATATGTTGGTAAAGCAGCCATTTCCATCAGATATATAAAAATTACACAGCAGCTGTGTCTTTATTGCCTAATTCGCTGTACCCTTGTGGATGCACAACTTGTTTAGTCTAAGAAAGCAATAATTAAAAACCTAAATAAGGACCAAAACAGAGAAATGACACATGGCATCTTGAACTTGTAAAAACAGGAAGTGCTCTGCTGTCTTCTACCTCTGTTCAATGAGAACATTTTCATGTTCTACTGTATGTACGGTTAAACAGCATTCACTAAAGACGCTTTCCGCGTGTTCTGAACGTGGGATTATATGTATGTCATAGCACCTTTGGCATTCGTGTCCAAAAACAGTTTGATGTAGGATGTGGGCACGTATCCTTCCTCGTCCTCGTTTCTGCGGACACGGGTCCATCCGTCACCCTTGTCCTCCTCGATTACATATAACATCTCACCCTCTGCCATGGATATGGTACCTTCGTTCTGACCTACAGTCACAAAACAAACAGTGTGGGTTTGATTCCAAAACAAGCATCAACTTGTTCAAAAATTACAAGGTCTTAAAGGAGACCTATTATGCCCTTTTTTATAATATGCAGTAGAAGTCTCAGGTGTCCCCAGAAAGTGTCTGTGAAGTTTTAGCTCAAAATACCCCCCACATCTTTTATTATATAATTTTGAAAATGCCTATTTTCAGTGGAAGCACACTGTTTTTGAGCATGTCTCTTTAAATGCAATTGAGCTGCTGCTCTCCGCTCCCTCTTTCAGAATAGAGCTGTGCCTAAACAGCTCATACATCAGATACTCTGCCAAAAAACATCTGTTTGTGTTTGATTATCATGCCTATGACATTGAAATCACATGTTGTAAAGCCATATCAGTTAATATAAGCAGGGTGACCACCTGGCAATAGGGCTGTTGCAGGACACAGATGTGATTTTGCGGGACAATGCAGGACACGTGTGAGACTGATAAGTTTTCTACTGTTTTGCTATGTAAATACTGATTACATCCGTTATCATATGCGCTGATCTGTGTTTCTGAGCGCACACATGCAAGCGAAAGAAAGTGCGTCTTTTTTATGAGAGTGAAGAGAATCCACCTGCGAGAGATTTGTGCTTGCGCATTTTGATGCACTCCTGCATTACAATAATGTGCTCTAGACATCTGTCATTAAAATAATGCCACAGAACCCGCCTCAAACGAAATATTAAAATAAGAAAGCTGCATCGATTTTTATAAAACTAAAATTAATAGAGAATATTGTGTTTTGCCGTGTGCGTTCGACCATTTCCGTCGGTGGTACTACATCACTTGATAAGGTGCGCAAATCCTTTGCGCAGAAACTATGCCTCAAAAAGTATAAATAAAAAGCTTTTTTAAAAAGACAAAAGAATGCATGGATGTTTTCTTAATATTATCATTAAAAACCAACAGACTCAGTATGTGACGTGCGACCAAGGGGTGAAAATGCTATGTGGTACAATGCAAAGCGGGACAAGTGGTCACCCTAAATATAAGCCATATCATATCAGAGTGCACACATTTGAAGTACGTACACAGAAAGCGGCTGTCACACGGCATGTGAGTACTAAACTTCTCTTTCATGTCTTATTGCACTTAAAACTGTCAACTACACAAGTTTATGCTAAAAACATATGCGTTACAAAAACAGTTGATTATGTTTGTGAAGGTAAACAACTGGGAAAGAAATTTCATGTTTCTATTAGATCTGTGTGGCAGCAGCGTAAAATACAGTGTAAAAAAGGTGTTTTACCTATTTTTACATTTTATTTTATAGTTAATTTTTATTTAAGTAATATTTAAAATTATACTTGTGTTACTTAAATTTAATTGAATTTATTTTGTATTTGTTTTTTATTCATTCATTCATAATTTTATTCATTTATCCACAATAAAATTGTGTGTGTGTGCGTGTGTGTGTGTGTATATGTATATACATATATATATATATATATATATGAAGAGTTTATTTGCAAAAAACGATAAACGGCATTATTCTCCACACATAGCACGATCTAAACCCTAAACACACTGTGTCAAAAAACCCAGTATTGTCCACTTTCAGAAGCCGACAAGCACCCTTGTTGTTTGTGAACAGAAGCCGATAAGTCCATTTTAGCGAATCAGCGTGCTGTATTCAGGTCAGGTGATAAGACTGCCAGTCACTTTGAAAAGAAGCCCTAGCTGAGAGGAGTTTCGTTAAAGCTGATTAAAAGTGATGAAGGATGGATAATTTCGACAAACTTAACGAACCTGTGATATCTACTTCAGGGCATAAAAGGAAAATAAAAACTGAAACTTTTTCATGGAACCTTGTTAAAGCAGCACGTTACAATGGTAAGGGAAAAGCTGTATTGCGTGTAATCAGTACAGTCTATGATCATAACAACATTTGTCAGACGTGTAAGTTTAAGTTATTATTACTTAATCAAAATAACCCAACTGCAGTTTGATTGATATTACTTGGAATGTACAATAAAAAAACATGATTTCTGTTGGCACTGATAGCCTTGTGAGCAGCGTGCCGACATATGGCGCAGTTGCACTTTGGGCGTCCTGTGTTTGAATCTCGCCTTGTGGACCTTTCACAATCCTACCCCCCTCTCTCTCCCACTAGCTTCCTGTCAATCTCTACTGTCCTATCTAGAAAACGTAGAAAATCACCCAAAAAAAAAACAAAAAACATGATTCTAAAAATAAATAGAAATGGAGTTATCTGTTCTTGCAAATAAACTGTTATATATATATATATATATATATATATATATATGAATAGTTCAGATGCAAAAGCTTTTAGCTGGTTTTGCATCTGAACTCTTCATATATATATATATATAGCACCAGGCAAAAGTTTAGATACATTTGACAAAATATATTTCATAAACTAGTTTTGTAAACAAATAGAAATGAAAAACCCATTTTGGTTGATAGTTTAAACTTCTTATCCCAAAATAGGCTCCATAACCATTTAGCAATCATGAATTTGCTACTTTTTTTTTCAAACAAAACAAATTTTCTTTTTGGTATTGTTTTTCTGTTACCTTCAAATGGATAAAGTGCTTTGCATGTTCCAATAGTGGGTAAAGGCTCCTCGTCGTCAAATTCGTCGTCGAACTCAGTACTGCGAGATTTGAACTGCATCGTCGTCTCTGTGCTGGGGTCTTCCGTGTAGCTGCCATCCGGACTATGTGCAGAAGACATGCAATGCGTAAAACAGACCAAATTAACTTTGACGTTACAGTCACATTATGCAGTTAATGTTAGACGCTCTCAGATGAGGTTGTCAAAATAAGATCAAGTATTAATAGCATTAACTCCTTCCCCTTCCGACGAGTTATTGCATCTTTTATGAGAAAACGCTTCCCCGCCTAAGATGAGATTTTATTGCTTTCTGTGTGTTCTGCATGCCTAATGTTACTGAGTGAAGCGATCAGATGGAACTGCGATCTGAGTGATCTACTGCATCTTTGTTCTGGTCAAACACAATTTTCTTAGCTTTTTGCTCAGAATGTTTATTTTTTATGAAACTTACCTACATTCAAGTGTTGATAAAAAAAACTATGCTTGAAGCTAGAATAAAATGTTTTGTTGTTGTTGTTCAAAAGTAAATGTAAATGTACTGCATGTTCAGATACTCATAAAAACAAAATATTCTGGGGGCCATGAAATTTTAGTGAAAGTAATCAAAAACTCTAGCTGTAGCTATCTTTTTTTTTTAAAATGCTGGCAGGGAAAGACTTAAACAGCATGAACAGCATTAAACAGCATGTTTGCTTTTTTCGTTTTGTTTTAAGTCCACTTGTAATGTTAGTATAGGTTTTTTTTTTTTTCCGCTCATGTCAAAAAGTTCAGAGATGATCAGTCATTTTGAAGAGGAAGTTTTGAGTTATCAAAGTTAGGGTTTTCATAATAATATCTTCTCATAATCTCATTCAGTGCATCATGTTTGGTTGCCCTGCTGTCTAGGGACTGAAGTACCTCTCTCGGTTTTGACCGTAGTTGTTTGTAAGAGGCGTGTTGCCCTGCGAGTCAAAATGACTGCTCTGTCTTCTCTGAGACTCGGATCCCTTTTCAAGTAACTTCCTCTCCACCTCCGTCAGCCAGCCCTGAAATGACAAACAAACAACAGCTGTTAATTTGTAATCATCAATCATTCCATTGATCAAACAGCATAATTTACTTTCATTTTAAGTCTCTTGGATCTCAAAATCCATAATTTAAACCAACTTTGAAGGTATCTGAGGACTGAATTTGTGAGGGCCTCACCTCAAATTTATGTGCCTCAAGCTGCAACTTTTCCAAGCTTTGTGTGATTTCTTCTAACCGTGGATCTATACTGTCTGGATCCCCCAAGTGAGGATTCTTAATGTAAACATCTTTCATTTTAGTCAGGGCGTCCCTGCAAGTAAAAACAAGAATGTGCATATGAACCGCATATGACAATTTGTTGTACAATGTCTAGTCATGTATATTACATTATGTACAATATCATTGTAAAGTTTGGGGTTGGTAAGGTTTTTTTTCTGTCAGTGTTTTTGAAAACACTAAAGGGGTCATCGGATGCTAAGTTCATGTTGTTTTTTACATGTTGTTTGAACTTTAATGTGTGTTGGCAGTGTATGTACAAATCTACCATGCAGTGGTTTTTAATTAATCTGTAAAAATAATATCCCCTTTTTTAAATCGAGCCATTCTCAGTTGCCTGTCGTTGTTGCTTCACACCGACAGAGGCTGCTCCCACGATAGTTGATTGACATGAGCTCTTGCCTCAGATCAGCTGTAACAGTCCAACCTCTATGTTTTGATGCCAGGATGTAAGTTAGACAAGAGAGGAGCGATTGAGGTGTTGTGTTGCTGGATGTAATAATGAACATTTTCAGCATCACTAGTCCAGTCTTCAGTGTCACATGATCCTTCAGAAATCATTCTGATATGCTGATCTGATGCAAGAAACATTTCTTATTATCATCAATGTTGAAAACAGTTGTGCTGTTTAATACTTTTGTTGAAACCGTGACACTGGTTTAATGGAAAATTCAAAAGAACAGCTTGTATTTGCAATAGAACATTATTGTCTTCACTGTCACTTTTGATCAATTTAAGGCATCCTTGCTGAATAAAGGTATTACTTTCTTGCAAAAAACATTACTTACCCCAAACTTTTGAGCCCTAGTATACGTTATAAACATTTTGGTGCATCATGATCAGGTATATGGCAGAAAGAAAGGCTGATACTATTATCAGCATGGGAGCTACTGGATGATTTACCTCTGATCCATCTCTTTCTGAATGTCCTTGTTAATGTCATTGAGCTTGGCTTGAAGTTTCTTCCTCCTCTGCTCAGGGGGCAGATGACTGTAGTCTTCCTGGCCTGTTCCCTGCAGAGAGACAGAAAGTTATAAGTGAAAAATAACAAACCAAACGCAAACTGATTTAAACACTACATTTAAAAACATCAAATAAACAAGATCTAACCTAATCTCAGCCCTAAAAAACACATCCACTGACTGCCCAGCACATATTGGCAAACCTTATTTACTTATTTTTTTATAACTTGTTTTTCTTCAATCATTGAAACTGGAAAAATAGTCAAAATAAAATAAATATATATATTTATATATATATTACTTATAATTACTTGTTATGAAAACTGTTAAAGCCAAAGTCTTGTGGATTTTATAGCAAGTCAGACTTACCAGCTTTAGAGAAAGCTGTGAATGTTAAGACAAGAAAGATGTGTTAGGGAAAACGGTTAATACACACAGTTATGTAGTTGTTAAGACAGATATGTTTAGGATGGTGTTGACAAAAAGCATGAGAACGAGACATGTTACACATCCACACATCACTTTATAACCAAACTGAGCTGATGGTGCTTTAGTCTTTGGAGTCCAGTCACATCCATATGACAGACACAGTGGTGACGTGGCGGCTTGTGAACTTACCCCACGTTTCAGGCTCCGTAGGCAGTGCATTTTGTGTTTGGTGCCCATGAAGTCATTGAGGCGCTGACTGAGGGGCTCCTTGGGCTGCTGCGGGGACTGGGGGCCGTTGGGGAGGCCGTCCGGGGACGGAGAGGTGGGGGGAGGGGGAGGGGGCTGGCGGGGCGACGCTAACAAAGACATAAGCTACAGATGAAGGTGTGATGGAGCACATTGAGAAATGGAATGGAGGAAGACAGGAAGAGAAAAGATGAGGAGAAAGAACCTTTCAAGGGCAATGTTCAAAACTCATGTTATGACTCCTGCAAACTCCCTGCAAACTTTATTTGTGACCCTGGACCAAAAAACCGTAAGCAGCACGGGTATATTTGTAGCAATAGCCAAAAATACACTGCATGCGTCAAAGTTATCAATTTTTTATGCCAAAAATCATTAGGATATCATGTGATTAGGAGATTTTTTGTTCTGTGAAGATATTTTGTAAATTATCTACCATAAATATATCAAAACTTAATTTTTGATTAGTAATATGCATTGCTAAGAACATCATTTGGACATCTTTCAAAGTGATTTTCTCAATATTTAAATTTTTTTACACCCTCAGATTCTAGATTTTCAAATAGTTGTGTTTCGGCCAAATATGTACTATCCTAACAAAACATACATCAATGGAAAGCTTGTTTATTCAACTTTTTTGTGGTCCAGGGTCATGTCTGTTAAAATACGTTCTCTTATCCAATCTTAATATTTCCCAGTTTAAAAACTGGTGCCATCAAAACAATCACTAATGTATAAAACAGATTATTAATCTTCATAATAACAAGCTGCAAGAAACAAGTTACAAGAAACTGCCATTGTATATAAATAATAAATAACAAGATTTATAATCCACATGACTGCATCGCAATGAGCTATTAATAAGCAAAATCATTTTCTGTTCTTTTATGTGCTTATTTGTAACTTTAGCAGGTGTTTACAATCCACAGATCTTCCTATACTTGTTTTTTTTTGTTAAATGCAACGTTTTTCTTCCATTTTAATATTTCAATTTTTAAATACAGTGGGACAATTAAAACAACTATTTTCCTAATGCATAAACAGATTATGAATCTTGTTAATTATCAGAACTACAAGCTTGCATTACAACAAGCTGCATGAAACTAACTGCATGAAATAACCACTGCAAACATTTAATAAAACTACTTGAATATAAATAACAGGAATGGTAACACTACTTGAAGCCTTTATGTATAATGCGCACGGTTTTCATAATGTAGGTAGTAAAGCAATATATCTTTTCATAAATAATTGGTAAAATGCATTATAATATTTGAATGTTTGTCGTGTTTTGAATGCATTTACTTTCTAAAGGTGTAAGAATGAACACAGGAGTATTATAATGTATTTTAACTGTGGTTACAGTTACACATGAGATCATACAATACATTATAAGGCTTGTTATATGGGATAATTAATGCATTAAAACTGCTTTTATAATGCATTATGTATAAATGCCTTCAGTAAAGTGTTAACTGCACACATTTTTTATTTACCTTTTTTTGGGCATAAAATCATACATCTCAATCCACCATTAATGAGCAGCATAGTTTTCTGTTTTTATTTGCTTATTTGTAGGGCTGCCCCCTAACAGTCGATTAATTATTAGTCAACCAAAAGAGGCTTAATGGAAAAAAATGTCGCTTAGTTGCAGAAAAAAATTGTGGCAAAGTCACACAATCCATGAAGAACAGATCATTGCGGCTGGTCTATGTGATTTTGGCAGGACATCGAAACGCTCGCCTATCATTCATCAACCTCAAATATGGCTTATCATCTGAAATATGTAAGTAGTAGCAACTTTACTTGGCCGCTCAATCTAATGTTAACGTAGAAAAATGTGTGCTAATCAAGTGTTTGTGTGGAGTGTGGAAGCTAAACAGTAGCACGCTCCCTGCAGGGAGACGCCGATGCGGTCACTTGCTTCTAAAATACTCCGTCATTCTTGGTTATACAGTTAAGAGCAATACCTCTTTTGAATCTGTAAAGACTCTACGTTTATGTGACTCACAATAACAACAAGATGTTGTGCTTCTGTAAAATAATGAAAGCATATGCGCTTTCTGCCATCTTGGCCTCTGTGAACTTCGGCGTGTCAAGAAAAAAAGAATTAACCGAAACTCTGTGTATACTTGCCTATACATTAAGCTTTGTGTGTGCGTTTGAGCACTTATTAGGCTATGTAGGTATGTGTGACTTCAACAGGTGTTTCTGATCCGTTTGATGCCGTACCTTATTTCTCTTGAGTAAAGGCCACAGTTTGCTCCTGCTTCGGCGTCTGCTCTCTCCGCGAGCATTCAGGAAGCTTGATTCTGACACTGCCCTCTTCATTGACACACTGTAGTCCTCAAACTCCACATCACCCGGCGGCTCAAAGCCAGACTTATATGATTCTACAACTTGCTTGCTGTCCTGAGATTAAAAAAACGGTAACAAAAAATGTCAGGCTTTGTGCTATAACAAAAGAAAGAGACATTAGAATGAAACTTCAAGTCAATTACGTCACTACACTGTAAAAACAGAATCCGCAGAATTTACGGTAAAAAAACGGCAGCTGTGGTTGCCAAAATTTTACCATTAAAAAATGGTAGCAACATTTTCAGTTTCACAGATTTAACTTAAATGTAGATTTAAATACCGTAATTTCATTAACTGATATAATGTTAACATATCAACCTATTAAAGTACTGAAATAATGCACTGATAACCACCAAAAGCAGGTAGTGATAAGAAAGTCATATGATGAACCAAAGCCCATCACAAGCAGTTTTTAAATACTAACATATATAGAAGGTGCACAATGTCATTCACACAAACACTAAACACCATCATGGTAACACACATGAAACTGAAATAATGCAAAAAACATTAATTTAACAACATTAGATGTAACATACAACCCTAATGTACACATCTGATAAGAAAAAACTAAGAATAAACAGTTATTTCAGTGAAAAAACATCAAATGTGAAACACAAATATACATATATATATAGTATTTCTAAAAATAAAATATTTATAAATAAAATGATTATTATCTTTCTAGTTATTCAGCTAGTTAAAAATCTAAAAGCCCTTGATTTATAGTGGAAATACAAACCCTACCTTAAAACTGACATCATAATCGCAGCAATTATGTACTACAGACTATGAGACGCGCATCCACCATAAAAAACGAGACTGCTGCAAATCCTCTCTAATCCCTCTACTGCTGTTCAGGTCAGACCGAGACCTATTTTTGGTGTATATATGTGGCATAACCCTACTATGTAAACAAATGACTTTCTACAGGAGGATGTTTTTATGGCAGTCCACTTCATATGGCCAGCACACTGTCTCTGAAAGGACGCAAACACATACATGCACGCACACAGTCCAGAAGCCACAGAGAGGCTTAAGTCTTTGTTGCTAAGCCACTTCAAATCTGCTGCAAAACCCAGCTTGTATGAGTCAATTAGTGCTGCGGTGGAAATTAGACTCCCCATCTGCCATATTTAAACAGGACGGCGATGGCCACATGAGCGCTGGAACGGGATTTAGCAGATGAGACAACAACAAGCACATCAGGCCTGTTAGCTGCCAGCGATTTCCCCGCAGCTGTAAATTATTGATGGTAACCTGGACGACGACGCTCTGTGACGATCACCGCTTGTTAGCTTATAAGTAGGCCAGTGATAATCTCAGAAATCCAGTCAGCATTTTGAACTGTTATATTATTATATCTGCTGGCTTCATTTGGAAAAGTTTATTCACCCCGTAGCCGGAAAACTCTGCTTTTACAAATCACAGTCCTATCTGTGACGCACAGCATCAGTGAGTCATTGTACTGAATCTTTATTATTTTCCCCCTTATTTCCTCTTCCTTTTTTCAATTTTAACTTGTCACTCCTATTTGTTTTTGTTTTGTTTTTATGTGTGTGTGTGTGTTTTATATACTGAATTGTGCTGAATTCTTACGTATACAACCAAAAGTATTGGAGGTTTTTTATTTGAAAGAAACTGATGTATTAAAATGATCGTAAGTGACAGTAAAGACATTCATAATGTTATGAAATATTTTTGTTTCATAAATGCGGTTTATTTGAACTTTCTATTTATTTAAGTATCCTGAATAAAATGTGTCATAGTTTCCAGAAAATATTAAGCAGCACAACTGTTTTCAGCATTGATAATAATAATAAGTAATGATTCTTGAGCAATAAATCAGCAGTGATTTCTGAAAGATCATGTGACACTAAAGACTGGAGTAATGATGAAAATTCATTCATTGCATCGCAGGAATAAATTAAAATTTAAGATATATTCAAATAGAAAAGTTATTTTAAATTGTAGTGATATTCATACTATTACTGTATTTTTGATCAAGTAAATGCAGCCTTGGTGAGCATGAAAAAAATAAAAACGTAATATTTTACTAACCACACATTTTGAACGGTAGTGTTATATATAATACGTATAGTATATTTAAATTGTACTGTATACCTGTTGCTGCCATAATAATGACACATTTCATATGTTTATGTGCTTTTCTTCTCTTTCTTCTTTTTGTTATAACCAGCTCTTGCTGTGGTGGAGCAGTTATGAAATATTGTTCTCATATAACTTCCAGCATTTCAGTATTAAATATGCATGCAAATTACTTTGAAATGCAACAGTTACTAAACGGTGTACGGTTTTAGTCCAAAACAATTAAAACGTCAGCACCAATAGCCCAGTGGTTAGTGTGCCGACATATAGTGCAACTGTGCTGCCGGCGGCGACCCGAGTTCGATTCCTGTCTTGACGTCCTTTGCTGAACCTGCCCTGTCTGCTCTCAACTGTCCTGTCAAATAAAGCCAAAAAGCCCCATAAATGTAACTTTAAAATCTTTTTGTTATTGTAAACTCAGGGATGTGGATTCGAAGAGCAATCAAAGGAGACATATCATGAAAATCTGACTTTTTCCATGTTTAAGTGCTATAATTGGGTCCCCGGTGTATCTACCAACACAGAAAATGTGAAAAAGGACAACCCAGTAACATTGTTTTGGTAAGCCTTTCTCTGCAAGCTTGTGAAAAAATGGGCCGGACAGATTTTTCTTTCCTGTGATGTAGAAAGGGGATCTTATTATAATATTACCACCCCTTAATCTGCACGTTTCCACGGTGCCATTATTCTGTTTTCGCAAGCGACAACAGTGTACCAGTTCTAACACCAAAAGTTTGAGCAAAGCATGCTAATTGTTCTGTCTTTGGCTGCACAGACGAGCACAGAACACTATTTAGAGTCCCAGCCTCAAAGGAGACAAAAGAACAGTAGATTTATTGATTTACTTACTGTATATTACACTGCTGCTGCACCGATCTAATATAAACATGCAATTTCTTGCCCAGCTGTTTACCTTCACAAACATAACCGGCTGTTTTTGTAACTTGTGTGTTTTTAACATAAACTTGTGTGTATTTCACAGTTTAACTGCAATAGGACATGAAAGAGAACTTAATTAAGTACACACATGCCGTGTAACAGCGTGTGTAGCTCTTGTATCGGATGTATGCGCTCAGAAAACCCTATAAGTGTAAACTGATATGGCTTCAAACCGCATGATTTCAGTGCAATAGACATGATAATCAAAACCATTCAAATGTTTTTTGAGGTATCTGAGGTAGGAGCTGTAAAAGCACAGCCCGATTCTGGAAAAAGGGGCGGAGGCAGCAGCTCATTTGCATTTAAAGAGACATGCACAAACACAGCGTGTTTCTGCTTCCACTCAATATGGGCATTTTAAAGATTATATAATAAATGATCTGTGGGGTATTTTGATCTGAAACTTCACAGACACATTCTGGGGAAATTACCACACAACGTTGGTGTTTGTCAAAAAACAGGTAATTCAGGATTTGTATGCAGGTGGTGGAAGTAAAAAAACAGACATTCTGGATTCGGACGGCAATAAAATGACTAACCCCTGTAATGTTGAAAATAGCTTACGTCCATATAAGAAACAATGACTGTTTGAATAGGGCTTTTGACTGATTTGCCAATCTTTTTGACTGATTCATTAAAAGAACTGACTCAAAAGAGTCATTAGTTCATGAATCAGATGGTCACTGATTGGGCACAGTATTTGTGTGTGCTTTTTTTTAAATAAAAAACAAGTCTAAACAAGAATCTCGATTCTCAACCACGCTGATAAAAAAAGTATTTCATGGCTTTATAAAAGATTTTCGCTGAATAGGATTTTCCGGCAGTAGGCTGATCAACAGATGGCTATGTAATCCGGAACCGTGGTGCATTTTCAGCACAAAGGAGTCGCAGCACTTAACGTACCATTTTAGGCTCAATGGATTCAGCTGCCTTGGTCATGCCGTCCAGGCACTTGCTGACGATGGGCAATACTTTACGCTCGACCTCAGTGTACACCCGCATGCTCTCCCTCACCCTGCCCACCCGCCTCTCCTCCATCTCCTGTATCCTCTGCAAGACAGAAGACACATTTTGATTACATTATGAACACTCAATATGCAACATATGGTCCATCTGGTCCAACATATTTGCTTTTTTTTATCAATATGAGAATATTTTAATTTGACAGAGAAATTCTCACCTGAAAGATATGTGGAATAAGCGTATAATAGTGTTCGTGTTGGTCCTTGTTGAACTTCTGCAGGTAGGTCAGGTACTCGTTTTTACTGTCCTCTGCTATCTGATGCCTCATCTGAGCTTGCTGTTTCGCCTACATAGACAGAAAACACAAGAGACAGAGCAAAACACACATTAAGATCCTTTCTACAAGGATGAGATCAGAACGTAAAGGGCACGGACTGACAAATAAAACGATCACCTTTATGACATGACACAAGTCAACAAACACTGAGAGTCAATTAACAGATTACAGAAAGATATAAGCGTAGTCTCGTGTCAACTTCAGATCAATACAGTCAGTGATCTACACACTTAACTGAACGCTCTGTGCAAAAGAGTGAGAGAGGACAAACAACGCAAACATCACAGATTAAACAGAAATATTATCAAATGATGTACTACACAGCTAAAGATCTGTTTATCAGTAATTAATTCAGCAGATTTGTGAATCACAGTTATGTTTTATAGAGTTTAACTGGTATATGAATGATTTTTTTAGTAGACAGTTCCATTGAGATATGAGTATGAGATGTAAATAATTTACTTGACATAATATTTTCTGAGCGTCCACTCAAAAATAAATGAAAACAGAAAATGTGCATTATCCAAAAACAAGCCTGTTAGTTCATTTACAGCTGAATTGACACATGATGGCATTGGTGCATTTATTTAGTTAAAGGAGTAGTAGGATTAGGAGCACTTCCAGAACAAAAATTCACAGATAATTTACTCACCCCTTGTCATGCAAGTTGTTCATGTCTTTCTTTCTTTCTTTATGTTTTTTGAGGAAAACATTTTAGGATTATTTTTCTCCATATAATGGACTTCATTGGTGCCCCTGAGTTTGAACTTCCAAAATGCAGTTTAACTGCATCTTCAAAGGGCTCTAAACGATCCCAGCCGAGGAAGAAGGGTCTTATCAGTCGAAACAATCAGTTATTTTCTAAAAAAAAACTGATTGAAAAAAATGTACAATTGTACGATAACTGAAAAAAATGGACAATTTGTACACTTTTTAACCTTAAACTCTGTGTATTCCGGTTCATGACAGTTAGGGTATGTCGAAAAACTCCCATCTCATTTTCTCCTCCAACTTCGAAATCATCCTACATTGCTGCAGAAGTACTGACCCAGTGAACATGCAAAGAAGGTCAAACGCCCTTTACAAAAAAAGTTAAAAAAAGGTCCATTATATGAAGAGAAATCCAGAAATGTTTTCCTCAAAAAACATAATTTCTTTATGACTGAAGAAAGAAACACATGAACATCTTGGATGACAAGGGGATGAGTACATTATCTGTACATTTTTGTTCTGGAAGTGAACTACTCCTTTAAGCACAGGAAATTATTGAATACTTTCACATACAAAAAGGCATTTATACTGTGATACAGTGCGTGCTGGGCAATAAATCTGTTCAAATGGTAAACCAGTTTGAATTACGCACGTCATAAATAAAAATAATAATAATAATAATAATAATAATAATAATAAAAATTAAAAAAAATCGGTACAAGTGCAAGTATCCTTGCTGAATAAAAGTATTAATTTCTTTCAAAAAAAGAACGAATAAAAATGTACTGACCCCATACTTTTGAATGGTAGTGTATATTGTTATAAAATATTTATATTTTAAATAAATGCTGTTCTTTTTAATTTTTCATTCATCAATAAATCCTGCAAAAAAGTATCACAGGTTCCAAAAAAATATTCAGCAGCACAACTGTGTTTTCAGCACTGATAATAAATCAGCATATTAGATTTCTGAAGGATCATGTGACACTGATTTGATATGTGAATTAGATTTAAATGTATATTAAACATTAGTTTACATTGTAATAATATTATGTTTTCTGTATTTTTGATCAAATAAGCACAGACTTGATGAGCAAGAAACCTATTTAAAAAACATAAAAAATCGTACTGATTCCAATCTTTTGGCAATAAATTAAGAATTTGTTTCCTTGTTTTAGTAAATTGTGGCCATGTTGTACACATTTTTTGCCTCATTGTAATTAAATCAAAGCAAGTGAACAGTAAAACTTGGCCACGATTTACTAAAATGAGGGAACAAATAAAAAAATTGTGGTCACAAATTAAGAAAATGTTCACACAACTTGGCTAAAATGATGAATTGTTTTTAGTTAACAACCATGATAAAAACTTGTGTCTGCATGTCATGTGTGGAGCTCTGTAGAAAAGGAAGGTCAAGATGAATGTATTGCATTGTGGGATATCTTATTCATTGTGCTCTGCTTATATACAACACATTTTGGGTAATGTAGGTACTCTATAAACAATATTTTCCAGGAGTAGTATGAGTAGTATGGTAATGTGTTATCAATGAAGAAGACTTTGACAAGAAGAACATGATGGCCAACAGTGTGTGAAAAACAAACACACAAACACACACACGCAAAAAATGACAATGAATGTTCAAAAACAAAATGTCAAAATGGTCCAAATTAATCGCACCAGACACCCATTCATCATGCATACTAACTAAACACATACAGCAGACCAAAAAAGCATTTGGACACTTAAGTCAACCGCACAAATTTGTGAGTATCATTGCGTTAAACACAAAATATACTGTAAATCCAAGTTGCATATGCAAAATAATCAAGAGCTTTACTTTCTAAACCATTTTGCTCACTGTCTTTTAATCAACTAGTGTTGTGATTTTTAATAAAAGTTTAATAAACGTCCTAGCTCCATTTACTACAGATATAGTTCATCACATTAACTATAAACATATTCCACTAAAATTTTACAACCACAAAGTGAACAATATATCTATAGTTAATCATTTAAAACTTGCTTGAACAGTGTGCTTCTGCCACTTAATTGAATACTGTAACTAATGCAATGAAATTCATTCAGTTTTAAGTGTCTAAATGCTTTTTGGGGCCACTGTCCATAAACAACTGCATGTACATGAACCAGACAGTGTGCACAGACTCTCAAACTCAGGACTTTTTGTGGCTGACAGTAAATTGTGCGGTAATAGCTATTGATTTTGTGAAAGCAAACTCCGCTGTAACCCTTACAACGTAGCCCATTTTCGCAGTCGAAATGCATTTTAGCATCTTCCATGACAAGTCTTATTCTGTACATTTGTACAAGGTGAATACAGGAAAGATTCGCTGCAAGCATAGACGTGAACGTAACAAAAGCTAAAAACGAAAAACAACCAAAAATTACGACAAACACTCTTTGCTGATATGGGTAATACACCGAACAAGTTAACAAACTCCCCACCGACAAAGACGACTCTTGGATCAAACCTACCTTGAGAGAACACCGCTTTAAGACATGTTAAAAAACAAAGACAGAGTCGATTAGTGTCACAGACACACTAATAACAGAAGTTACTTAAGTAGACATCTACACATGGGCAAAACCAAATCCAAATCTGTTAATTTGGCCTTAGATTCATAACAAACAGGCAGCTGCCATGTTAGTAGTCTTGTTTCTTATCGATAAAACTACCTTCAGTTTTGTGCCGTGCGAGCTTATTATTTTTATTATTGAACATTTAAATATAAATTTCCTAATATTGTTTGATTCAGAAATTGCATTTTTAGATATATTTTTAAAGGGGACATTGGAGACCCATTTTCCACAAGTTGAAATTATTCTTTAGGGTCTTTATGTTTTACTTTGGTTAAAATTGCTCAATGGTCGTGTAAAACAACACCTTTTTACCTCATCAAAAACAGTTCTGTTGACAGCGAACTGTTTTAGTGCATGTCTCTTTAAATGATAATGAGCTACTGCTCACCCCGCCCCTTTCTTCTGTTTTTTGTGTATTCTGTGGTGTGTTACCATCAAAAACAAAGCTAATCTGCTGCATCTTAATGGCTCTGATGTCAGGATAAAATTAAGACTCTTATGTTCACTTTTACATCCAACTACAAAACACCAACACTGCTTACGAGACACTGTTGTTACAACAGCTGCTCGAGCGCAGAGAAAATGGTGAACAGGGTACAACTGGCTGAGGGCGGGAATATGCTAATATGGGACAGTCTGTCAACGGTCGTGGGCGGAGCTTGATCAATATGATGTCATACTGCTCATAAAATCAAAACGGCTTGATAATTGAAACGGTTTAGATTTTTGGGGGATTAAAGGTTCATGAAACCCTGGACTACTTTTTCTGAGATTTTAGCAGAGGTGTTTGTGTTGTACATCATAGATGACAATGTTAGCATCCGTTAATTTTAATTGTTGGAGGAGACTGGTTAATTTTGAGCTTTTTTGCCCTATTTTCATCTTCGCGGTTTAAAATCCACATTGTGCTGACATCACTGTTTGCGACGTGGCAACGCACTATAGTACTTTGATGACGCGTCGGTGTTTTATAAATATTCATGAGGCTGCGTGTTCTTACCCTATGAGAAGACGCTTTGCCTAATTATTCACGACAGCGTGTTTTGATTTGCTATGACAGACGCTTCAGGCTGTGAGATTGCGTATATTAACTGAGAGAAATGTTCATGGATCAAAGGAGAGTGTTTGTTTTGTTTGCTTTGTAAGAGTTCGTCACAAACACGATTCATTCATAAAGTGAGTGTAATAGCCTTTTTTACAACTCCCTGACACAACCCATCAAAAGGATTCTAAATGCGCGTATATAAGCGAGTTCATATACACGTTTTCGATGCAGAGTGCAAATGCCTGTGCATTTATTTGTGTTGTTAACACAATGAGAGCGAAATGAAACTGTTTGAACCCGAAGTTTACTCTCTCCCCTCTTCCCCCTCCGCTCCGCAGCGCACCACGCCCACTTTTGCAGCATTTTTTTAAAACTGTGGTGAGAACTAACCAGTGCTGAAACAGGGGGTTTCATGACCCTTTAAAATAAAGGAGTGAATGGTTTTTTATCATTATAGGGTGGTTGTGTCCACACACTTATATGCAAACATAATGTAAAAGTGTTTTTGCATCTGATGTCCCCTTTAAATGTTTTTAATTATAGCATTTAAAATTGCTTTTAGATTTGTAGAATTGAGTAACATTTTATTTATTTATTTTTTAGTCTTTTGACAATATATAATATATATTTCTATTTATTTTCTCTAAAAAAAACTAGTTTTCACAAAAATCACAAATTTCAGACCGTATTAACTGATTCACGGAAATTAAATAAACTTTCCAAATTTAAGCTGTAAAACTAAAATAAATTTAAATTTGAGATTTTGATTAAAGCTTATCCGTCTTTACACTCTTATACTAAATAAATAGGGAGAGCTGACAAAACAAAACTAATTACCTTAAAATAAAATCCATAAAGTACATTAATCTCAATTTTCACACTGTTGCTTAATTTTATTAAATGCCGTCCATACTAAAGCTCCAGTTTATAATTTTGTTTACGTATTTCGTTGTACAGTAGAAAAGATGGTATACTGTTTATGTTTTTGAAACAGTGTAAAATAGAAATTATTTGAAATAGATATTATTTGGTTTGTTTAGAATGAAAAATATATATCTGCCTAATCAGCCCAATGCTGAAAACAAAAACACACACAAAAAAAAAAATTAACTAAATATTAGCAGGTACCAATATGGTCACAGATTTATTGTGCTTAAAGTCCAACTTTCCTTTGGGGAAAAAAAATAATTTTTCTGCAATACAGGGAAGGTACTGTAAGGTAGGAGCAGGTGAGGTATAAGGTATGAGGGCAGATTCACTCTAACTTTCAGAAAGCCAAACTTGACATCGGTTATATCAGCATCCGTCACCACCGCCCCATTTCAAAAAGGATTCATCCACACAGACTCACAGAAAAGGATGAAAGCAGTCATGGAGAATGAGGGGTTTGTGATAGGATCTGTCTCTTCTCATGCACACATGTGATCCATACCTTTTCCACATCTGCTTTAGTCACGTTAATGTCGGCGTCCATCTTGTCGAAGTAATGCTGGGCGCGATCCGCTTCCTTACAGTCTCGCTCAAATCTTCTCTTACTCTGAAAAGGACAAAAAAAAACCTTACATTAAAATAAAATAAAAAATTGAAATACTTATTGCTGAACAAAATGTAGGCTGCTGTCACGTGCTGTCTAGTTCAGCTTGATGCAGTGCTACTTTTATTTAGGTACTCTATATTTACCATTAGTTTTATGTTGTTTATGTATTAAGACCTGTAGCAGTAGGTTACGTTTATTTTGAAAGAGACTTGTCTTTTACAGGCACCTGTGGCTCATTTCACACAAGTGTTTATTGTACACGCCGGCGCAGTTTTAGCTCATATCTAGAAAGGTGATGCAAGTGAGGCCAGTATCAGGAAGAATTTGAATATTCACACTGTGTTCTGTTCAGTTAAACTGACTCACCGATTCCAGCTGCTTCCAGGAATTCTCAATGTGTTGTTGTGCTCTGCGGCCATCATGGAAATGCTTGAGGAAAGAAAAGACAAGAAATAGATCGAAAATTCAGAACAATACTGTTTAAAAGTTTGGGGTCGCAACATTTTTAAAAATGTTTCTCTTAAGTTTCTTATGCTCATCAAGGCTGCATTTACTTGATGAAAAAATAGTGATATTGTAAAATACTGTAATTTAAAATAACTGCATTCTATTTAATATATTTTAAAATGTAAAATTTTTAATTCTGTGGCAAAGCTGAATTTTCAGCATCATTACTTCAGTCTTCAGTGTTTCATGATCCTTCAGAAATCATTCTAATATGCTGATTTGCTGCTTAAGACATTTTTTATTGTTATTTTCTATGTTGAAAACACCTGTGCTGCTTAATATTTCTGTAGAAACTATACATTTTAGGATTCTTTGATAAACAGAAAGCTCAAAAGAACAGCATTTAGTTTTTACAGTTTTCAGTTTTACATTTTTCTAAAGAAAATGTAAAGAAATGTGCAAAACTCACTGCCACAGTTCTCTAAAAACAAAAATAGCGCAAAAAAGTTGCAATGGAGTTAATAAAAAAATGTACAGAAGATTAAGATTAAGACACATTAAGAAAACATTTATTAGAAAACGAACAGGCACTCCTGTAAAATCTGATTCTGAGATGCATTCGAAGCCAATAAATGCATATTCGACAGCAATTACATTAACAGCTTAATAATTTACAACATAATTTACTTTAGCATAATTTATTTTATATTATCCCATGTTTATGTATATTTTTTTATGTATATAGGTTTTAACCCCATTATTATTATTTTTTTCATAAAACCTAAAAGGAGATATGTGACACGTGACAGTAGCACGTGTATATTTGTAGCAAGAGCCAACAATTCATTGTATGTGTCACAGGCACGGTCTCTGTGGCTTCCTCCATCCCGCACCAGCGGGAGCCTTCACCCGAGTACTAACTACATTTCCCATAATCCCCTACCTGGGCGCTCACTTCCGGTTCCGGGTGCTCCCGGGTCACTTCCTTCGGCGGCCATTTCAGCGTGCCTCGCCGGCATAACCATCGCGAAGTTTTGCTGGTCATGTACCCAACTCTGAGCGTTTTCAATCGGACTGCCTTTATCGTTACCAACCGGACTGTTAAACTCGTTTGTGATACTCTGCTGCCTGCCTTCCACCGACCCTCGCTTCTCCCTCGGACTATTGTTATTGATCGCCGCCGGCCTCGATCCCTTGCCTGGACTTTGACCATTCTATTGGATTTACCTTCACTGTCCCTGTCTGCTGTTGGTGACCCCCGCTTGTTTATACTGTCCGATTCATTAAAGCTGTTGCAAATGGATCCCACGCCTCACGAGTCTTCTCTGGCCACGTCACAGAAAACTTCGCCAACTACGGATCCAGCGACAGCCGCCATGTTAACCCGACATCAGCGGCAACTGGATCGTCTGACCACCTTAACGGAGCAGCTGGTACAGGCGGTTCAGGGCCTGCAGATCGCCTCGACACCCGCCGCGGCAGCCCCGCCGCCACCTGCACCAACCCCCGCAGTTCAGACCGTCACTGCCAGCCCTCGCCTCGCTTTCCCGGAGAAATTTGATGGGACTGCAAGTAAGTGCAAGGGTTTTCTACTGCAATGCACGCTATTCGTCAACCAACAGCCCAACCTCTATGCCACGGATGAAAGCAAAATAGCATTTGTCTGCTCACTCCTAACCGGGAAGGCGTTGGAATGGGCCACTGCGGTATGGGATCTGGGGCAATCCACTTACCCCACCTTCGCGACTTTCCTCCGGAGCTTTAAGGAGGTGTTCCAGCCCACTCCCGAAAGCAGCGAGGCAGGCGAACAGATCGTGGCGCTGCGTCAGGGGCGCCGCACAGCGGCTGACTACGCGTTGGACTTTCGCACACTGGCAGCCCAGAGCGGATGGAATGACGGCCCTCTCAAACTCCATTACCGCAAAGGTTTGAACTCCGACTTGCAGGTGGAATTGGCGTGTCGGGACGAAGGTCTCTCTCTCAACCAGTACATTGATCTTTCTATTCGGATCGACAATGTGATGCGCGCCCGGAAGCCCTATCGTTCCATCGCCGCACCCTTCCAGCCCCAGGCCGCGGCCGCCGCACCGCCCGAACCGATGCAGGTGGGAGCCACCAAACTCACCACTGAGGAGAGGGAGAGGAGGCTTCGCAACAACTTGTGCCTGTATTGCGGTCAAGCGGGACACATCCGATCCACCTGCCCAACGCGACCTCCACGATCTCCCACCGCGGTGAGTGTTCCTAGGTCTACCATAAACCGTTGTGAGATACCTGTTTTACTTGGTGTGGAGGGTGTATCTGTGGAGACCATCGCATTAATAGATTCCGGCGCTGCTGGGAATTTCATTGACAAGGACTTTGTGAAAATTAACCGGCTGCCCATTCTTTCTTGTTCTTCCCCCGTGGCAGTGGCCGCCCTTGACGGGAGACCATTAGGGACCGGACGCGTCAACCACATCACTCAGGACCTCACACTGCGTCTGGAACCCGGCCATCTGGAAACTATCAGGTTTTTCGTCATCTCATCACCACAGACTCCACTCATCCTGGGATACCCCTGGCTCCACCTTCACGAACCCACCATCTCCTGGGCCAGGGGGACCATCACGCACTGGTCACCCTACTGTCAGCAGCACTGCTTCCAGTCAGCCCCGCCGTCACCTCCCAGGCCAACCACACCCTCACCATGCAGTAGCGTGCCCGCTGAGTACCAGGATCTGTTGGAGGCCTTCAGCACAATCAAGGCCACGGAACTTCCACCTCACAGGCCCGGGGACTGCGCCATTGAACTCACACCTGGAGCCACTCCTCCTCGTGGCCGCATCTTTCCACTGTCACAGCCCGAATCAGAGGCCATGAAGAAGTACATCAGGGAGGAGCTGGCAAAGGGCTTCATTCGACCCTCGACCTCACCATTCTCAGCGGGTTTCTTCTTCGTGAAGAAGAAGGACGGGGGCCTTCGACCATGCATCGACTACCGCTCTCTCAACGATGTAACGGTCAAGTACCGGTATCCTCTCCCTCTCGTCCCTCCGGCCCTGGAGCAGCTCCGGTCCGCCCGTTGGTACACCAAGCTGGACCTACGGTCGGCCTACAATCTCATCCGCATTAGGGCTGGGGATGAGTGGAAAACGGCCTTCTCCACCACGTCAGGGCACTACGAGTACCGGGTTATGCCCTTCGGCCTGGCCAACAGTCCTTCATACTTCCAGGCCTTTGTAAACGACGTGTTCAGGGACATGCTGGGACGGTGGGTCATTGTTTATATAGACGATATTCTCATCTTTTCCAACTCATATGGCGAACATGTTCAACACGTCAGAGCGGTTCTCCAACGACTCATTCAGCACAAACTATTCGCCAAGGAGGAGAAGTGCCAATTCCTTCAGGAGAGCATAGCCTTCTTCGGGTATGTGATCAGTCCGGAGGGCGTGGCCATGGACGATAGCAAGGTGAATGCGGTACGTAACTGGCCCCGACCAAGAACCCTCAAAGAATTGCAGCGCTTCCTAGGTTTTGCCAACTTCTACCGCCGATTCATTCGAAACTTCAGCACGGTGGCCTCTCCACTCACGTCCATGGTCAGAGAGGGCGAGACCCGTCTCACTTGGACCTCGGACGCCTCCCGCGCCTTCGACGAGCTCCGAGTGAGGTTTACTACGGCTCCGGTGTTGCACCACCCTGACCCCCAACAGCCCTTCCTGGTCGAAGTAGACGCCTCTAGCACCGGTGTTGGGGCGGTGCTTTCTCAGAAGCAGGGGTCAGCACTCAAGACCTTCCCATGCGCCTTCTTCTCCCATAAGCTCAGTCCTGCTGAGAAGAATTACGACGTCGGCAACCGGGAGCTTCTTGCCATCAAGCTTGCCTTAGAGGAATGGAGGCATTGGTTGGAGGGGTCCCAACACCCCTTCGTCATACTGACCGACCACAAGAACTTGGAGTATCTCCGCTCCGCTAAGGTGCTTAACCATCGACAGGCCAGATGGGCCCTGTTTTTTACCCGATTCAATTTCACCATTAAATACCGACCAGGCTCGCAGAACCATAAGGCTGACGCTCTGTCTCGAATGCATGAACCAGACCACGCTCCTCAACCACCTACCACCATCCTGCCTTCCACCGTACTCCTTGCACCAGTTACCTGGGATGTCATGACAGAGATCACGGAGGCCCAGGCCCAGGATCCCCCACCAGCAGACTGTCCCAGGGACCTCACCTACGTGCCTCTCGCGCTCCGCCCACGAATCCTCTCAGAAGTTCACTCCACCCCAAGCTCCGGCCATCCAGGTATTGAAACCACCATAGACCTCTTACGCAACCGATTTTGGTGGCCTTCTCTCCGCACCGACGCCACGGCCTTTGTTAAGAATTGTATCACCTGCAACACCACTAAGGCTTCCCGGCACTTGCCCGCTGGACTCCTGCAACCACTGCCTACACCAAGGCGCCCCTGGTCCCACATAGCTGTAGACTTCATCACCGACCTTCCCCCGTCCCAGGGCCATACCGTTATTCTCTCCGTTATCGATCGTTTCTCTAAGGGTTGCCGCCTCATCCCTCTCCCTAAACTACCCACCGCCATGGAAACCGCTGAGGCCTTGTGCAACTCCGTGTTCCGGTTTTATGGTCTCCCGGAGGACATCGTATCCGATAGAGGCCCACAGTTCACCTCCCGTGTTTGGAGCAACTTCTTCCGTCTTCTGGGTGTTAACATCAGCTTAACGTCAGAATACCACCCAGAGGCCAATGGCCAAGTTGAGAGGCTCAACCAGGAACTGATCCGCTTCCTACGGTCTTACTGCCATGATCATCAGGAGAATTGGAGCCGCTTTATCCTCTGGGCCGAATACGCCCAGAATTCGATCCGCAAGCCATCAACAAACCTTACACCTTTCCAGTGTGTGCTCGGTTTCCAGCCCCCCTTGTTCCCCTGGTCAGGGGAGCCCTCAGAGTTACCAGCTATCAACTCCTGGTTTGAACAAAGCGACGCCACCTGGAACCGAGCACACGTCCATCTCCAGAGAGCGGTCCGCCGCACCCAGGCCCAAGCTGATCGGCGACGCCGCCCACATCCACCTTATGAGCCTGGACACTGGGTCTGGCTCTCGACCCGGGATCTGCGCCTCCGCCTACCCAGCAAGAAGCTGAGCCCCAGGTACGTGGGTCCTTTTCAAATCATACGCCAGATTACCCCTGTATCTTATAGACTTGCATTACCCGCAGAATACCGTATCTCACCCACATTTCATGTCTCCCTCTTAAAGCCCGCTGGTCCCCCGGATGGGGGGGAGTGCCTAGACGAGACCGGCCCGCAGAGAACCGCCCCCCTGATCATCGACGGCGAGGAGGCCTACCGAGTCAGCTCCCTGCTGGACTCCCGACGCCGGAGCGGTCGCTTGCAGTATTTGGTCGACTGGGAGGGTTACGGCCCCGAAGAGCGGTCCTGGGTGCCCGCTGAAGACATCCTGGATCCCTCTCTCACCGCGGACTTCCACTCGGCTCACCCAGATCGACCAGCACCCCGTGCCAGGGGTAGACCCCGGCGTCGGCCGCCTCCTCGTGCCAGGAGGCACTCGCAGGGGGGGGGCTCTGTCACAGGCACGGTCTCTGTGGCTTCCTCCATCCCGCACCAGCGGGAGCCTTCACCCGAGTACTAACTACATTTCCCATAATCCCCTACCTGGGCGCTCACTTCCGGTTCCGGGTGCTCCCGGGTCACTTCCTTTTCGGCGGTCATTTCAGCGTGCCTCGCCGGCACAACCATCGCGAAGTTTTGCTGGTCATGTACCCAACTCTGAGCGTTTTCAATCGGACTGCCTTTATCGTTACCAACCGGACTGTTAAACTCGTTTGTGATACTCTGCTGTCTGCCTTCCACCGACCCTCGCTTCTCCCTCGGACTATTGTTATTGATCGCCGCCGGCCTCGACCCCTTGCCTGGACTTTGACCATTCTATTGGATTTACCTTCACTGTCCCTGTCTGCTGTTGGTGACCCCCGCTTGTTTATACTGTCCGATTCATTAAAGCTGTTGCAAATGGATCCCACGCCTCACGAGTCTTCTCTGGCCGCGTCACAGTATGGGTCAAAATGATCAATTTTTCTTTTATGCCACAAATCATTAGGATAAAGGTAAAGATCATGTTCCATGAAGATATTTTGTAAATTTCCTACCATAAAATATCAGAATTTAATTTTTGATTAGTAACGTGCATTGCTAAGAACTTTTCTCAATATTTGGATTTTTTTTGCCCCCTCAAGGTTTGAGATTTTCAAATCTCAGCCAAATACTATCCTATCCTAACAAACCATACATCAATGGAAGGCTTATTTATTCGTCTTTTGATGATGTATAAATCTCAATTTCAAAAAACTGGCCCTTATGACTGGTTTTGTGGTCCAGGGTCACATATAAAGGAAAACATTTTAAGCAAAGCAAAGCAAAGCAAAGCAAAAACATGGAAGAAAAAAATGGATGAAAATTTCCTATGTCATCCAAGATGTTCATGTCATTCTTTCTTTAGTCACAAACAAATTAAGGTTTTTTGAGGAAAACATTCCAGGATTTTTCTCCATATAGTGGACTTCAATGGTTCCCTACAGTTTGAGTTTCCAAATTGCAGTTTCAATGCAGCTTCAAAGGGCTATACACAATCCCAGCTAGGGTCTCATTGTCTTATCTAGCGAAACAATCTGTCATTTTCTAGAAAAATACAAATTTATATACTTTTTAACCACAAGTTCTTGTACTGCAATAGCTGATGTAGGCAGAAGTACCGACCCAGTGTTTACAAAGCACACGTGCAAAGAAAGCCCTTCACAAAAAAAAGGTAAAACAACATTGTCGGACGATTTTGCAGTTGGAGGAGAAAATGAGTTTTTTGCCCTACACTACCTTTTTGAACTGAGTACACAGCTGAAAAACTAACCGCACCTGACTTTTCCAACGTGATTACGTAATGCATGAAGACAATCATGCACATCACAGAGCTAGTGCAAGACGAGCATTTGTGGTTAAAAAGTATATACATTTTTATTTTTTTAAAGAAAATAACAGATCGTTTTGCTAGATAAGGCCCTTATTTCTCAGCTGGGATCGATCTCTTTGAAGCTGCAATGAAACTGCAATTAGGAAGTTAAAACCATTGGGTTTGAAGTCCACTATATGGAGAAAAATCCTGTAATGTTTTCCTTAAAAAAAACCTGAATTTCTTTGCAATTGAAGAAAGAAAGGCATTAACGTGATGATTGGATGGCAAGGGGGTGAGTAAATTATCAATATATTTTTTTTTTTTCTGGAAGTGAACTAATATTTTAAAATTTAATTTTTTTTCAACATCACCTTTAAATATTTGGCTGTTTAGACTAAACAAAGCATTTTTAACCACTAAGGCACTCCATTTTGGGTTAAGAAATTCTACTTCAGTTTTTTGCACAGTCATGACACAGTTCGACTTATTATTGTGCTACTGACATGTCCTTTTAAAATATGACGCTGAAAAGTCATTTAATTGGAATCTAAGCTGATTAAATGAAATATGAGACAATCAAGCCAGACAGCAGCTGCTAGAAAGATTATATTCCAGAGCTATTGCTGAATCCAAATCCCTCGTCATTCCATAAAGAATTCAATTACAGAAGCAAAGACGTACTCATGTACAATAAATGTTAATTAACAAGAGAATTCCTCACTGGAACACAAATCATTTATTTAGTGGCTCTCATTAGCGTAAACGTCACTGACAAAGCAGCACAGGCGATCGCTTGTGTCTGCCCACTCGCGGCATACCACGACTCTCTTTATGAAAAATACATAAAGACCACTTTCTCTCTGCGTGACATTTGAACACAAAAGACAGACAAAATGCATCAGCGGAGGTCGGAGGCGAACGAAGCCTCCCTCAGCTCGAGCGTGGTGGCGTTTTACTCCGCTGTCATATTACTTCCAGCCACCAGCCTCAGACAGAGGCCTCCTGAACCCGTGCGAGAACCTTTAGACAAGAGAGGCCAAGAGCGGGGGGAGGGCGACCTTCTCAAACTCCACTGACCTGAATACATGACCCACATTGGTTCTGGCTTCATTCCACAGAGCTGGGAGAAATCATAAACAAAATAATACCATATTCCTATGCGATTAACCCTGGATTTGTAAGAGGTGAGCGCTGTGCTGGAAAGCATTATTTTGGCAGTTTCATACATGCCTTTAACGGGCGTTTTACGTTATTGAGGGATTTGGTTCTTTTTTCGCAAGATAAGCTCTTTAAATGATCTCTAGAAAGCCTAGAGCAGAATTTTTTGGCATTGTCATGACAAGAAAAGTTTGTACCGATTTCCGCTCAGCCTTCAGTTCTTGAGTGTAGCGGGTCAGTTCGGCGATTATCTGAGTAGACAGGTTTTCAGCGATGACCTCATGTTGACCCGCGTAGTCGTTCAGCTCATTTAAAGTCATCAGAAACGCTCTACATGTGGTGTACCTGATGACAAAACATTAATACATTAAAAAAAAGCAAGTTGAGACATTAAACATGTGGCAAAAAGCAGTTTCTCTTGCTTGAATAGAAGAGCAAAATAAATTCAAAAGCAAAATCAACACAATATTGCTGGTGTTGATATGACTGCTGGTTGATATAATGCCAAAATACATAGTGGCACTGGCATTTTTAGATCTTTAAAGAGATAGTTCAGCCAAAAATGAAAATTACCCCGTTCTTCTTTCGGACAAATACAATCTGAGTTACATTAAAAATGTTCTGTCTCTTCCAAGCTTTATAATGGCAGTGAATGGGTGTTGAAATTTTGAAGCACAAATAAGTACATCCATCCATCATAAAAAGTATTCCACATGGCTCCGAAGGGGTTAATAAAGGCTTTCTGAAGTGAATCGATGCGCTTTTGTAGGTAAAATATCCATATGTGATGCGATCTGGGAAAACCCATCGGATGTCGCGCTGGGATGTTTACAGGAAAATCAGGAAAAAAATAGGTTGAATGTCAATTTTTGGTCAAAATTAGGTTTTCATTAAATTATTATTCTATAACATCTTGTCTATCATCTCTGAAAAAACCTGGCGAAATTCACTTGTTTAGTGCAGAAAAATAGCCATTTACTGCAGCAAGCAGAAATGACTGTGTCTTTCTCTTATGTTAAGAATGCGCTGCGGAGATGCTTTCCCTTAACACCACAAAAACAGTTAACCTATCAAAATAAACCACATAACATATTTAATAAAGGTGTATCGATTCACATTCTCCACCAGTCCTGTGTAAACTACGGCACACAAAGTTTTTTTTTATTTTTTTTATCGTAAGATGGTGGAGTGCAACACCGTCTGAAGTATTGCAGCTGCTCACTTAACCAATTTTACTCATCTCAATCTGCTCAGTCTTCGTGATGTCAGTGCCCAAAACGATGTTACTATGGACAATGTCACATCCAGAGATGAAGGATCGGATGATGAAGTTACTAAAGAGGAGGCGGAGTCCGATGACAGTCTGTTAAATGCACAATGCATGAACAGCTGCGCTGCGCTCGCTTTTACTACAAGGTAGGCTGCATTATTCGTGCTATCTAAACATAAAAGGGGTGGTCAAAAGTTCAGAGACTATGCACATGATAAACAACAGAAAACAGATGTTAGTCTGTTTGTGTAATGATGCACAAATGCTCCTGACTTGACAGACAGCTCTCTTTAAACCCGCTAAGTGAAAGTAAAAGCCGTCTCACTTTAAAGCCGTTTTTCTCAAAATCCCATTCCTGAAAATCTTCGCTATCAGCCAACTTAAGATAACCATAACTTTGGTTACATTCAAGCTATGGACAAAATAAAAACAGTTTTGAAAAGGGCTTGAACCCAGCTTTCAAATCTAAAAAGGTAAAATTTCACCATTTGTTGGGTTTTCCTAGATCGCATCACATATTTATAAACTGTAATCTCTGGCTTTCGCTAACTGTCATACACACGTTTACGAGAGAGTGGTGTTCCAGCAGATGACGTAGAATGTAGGACATAGGCGTAACGTAAGCTTTGGTGAGAATATACAAGAACCAAGTTTTGTTTACAAAAGCAAAAGAGCAAGGTTTCTAGGAAGCTAGAGATTATGGTTTAAGTTATAAATATGGATATTTTTTCATATTAAAAAACCACATTGATTTGTTTTAGAAGCCCTTTATTAAATTCCCAGAGTTGTGTTTTTAATGAAGCATGGAGGAACTTTATTGGACATCTACTGGACTACTGAATCTCAACATCCACTCACCGCAATTACAAAGCTTGGAAGAGCCAGGGCATTTTTTAATATAACTCTAATTGTATTCATATGAAAGGAAAAAAGTCATATGCACCTAGGATGGCTTGAGGGTGAGTAAATCATGGGTTAATTTTCATTTTTGGGTGAACTATCTTTAAGTCAAATTAAAAATGTCTGAATGTCACTTTTACCCAATTGGTGTCAACTTGTAACCTAATAAATGTCTTTTTGTGAAAGATTTATCTTGAAAAGAGTGTGTTTTTTTCCTTTTAAATAATCTTTTTAAAAGTTTGAAAGTTTGCATTCGAGCAAGTCTGGCTTAAGTGTCCAAATACTTTTGGGGCAAAAGTATTTGTCTGTGTTTGTTTTGTTTTATTTTGCTCTTTCCACTGTACTTCCGTGTTCATCACCGTGTTCACCGCCGTTCTATGTCATCCGCTGGAATGCCACTCTCTCGTGAACATGTTTACAACAGTTAGCAAAATCTAGAGATTAAGATTTATAAAGTTTTAAACACAGATATTTTTCATACAAAAATGCATCCATTCGCTTCAGGCCTTTATTAACCTCCTGAAGCCGTGTAGAGTACTTTTTATGAAGGACAGATGCACTTTACTGGACTTCAAGAACTCAACACCCATTCACTGGCATTATAGCGCTTGGAAGAGAAAAGACATTTTTAATATAACTCTAATTGTATTCTTTAGAAAGAACAAAGTCATGTACATTTAGGTTGGCTTGAGGGTGATTAAATCATGGGATAATTTTCATTTTTGGGTGAACTATCCCTTTAAGATATCAATAGATGTGTATGATTTATGTATGCCAAACTGTTTTCACTCACTTGAATTCCTCCTCCTCTTTAGAGTTCTTCTTCAGCTGATACTTCTTGGACAGATTCCTGTAATAAGAAAGATAAGACAGGTTGTTAAAATGTTAAAACATTGTATTCTAAAACAACTATAAACAAGTTTATGTAAATTATGTTTGTTGGAAACAGCCCGACATCGACCAGTGGTGTAAGTTTTAGGGTGGAACTACCTTTTTTGCAGTTGTGACCCAGGACTACAAAACCAGTAGCACAGGTATATTTGTAGCAATAACCAACAATAAATTGTATGGGTCAAAATTATAGATTTTTCTTTTATGCAAAAGGATATTAAGTAAAGATCATCTTCCATAAAGATATTTTGTAAATTTTCTACCATAAATATATCAAAACGTTATTGTCTAATAGTTGTATCTTGACCAAATATTGTCCTGACAAACCACACATCCATGGAAAGCTTATTTATTCAGCTTCCAGATGATGTATAAATGTGGATTTCATAAAATTGACTCTTATGACTGGTTTTGTGGTCCAGGGTCACAATTAAGTTTGGTAAGTGGTGCTACATAGTTTTACTTTACATCCTCTCAGTTACCCTAACATAAAAAACAGCTATTTAGCAAACGTTTCTTCATACAAAAACACAAAAAACACATTTTGTTTTACAGCAAGCAAAGCAAACCAAAACATTTCACTGATTTCAAAAGTGTCTTTGTCTCCCAGTAATTAGAATGAGTGAAATGTGCACGTCAATGACAAATAAGATCTAATGGTGCTTGTGGTGCAACGCAAGGCTGCGGCACAAACAAAAGCTAATATTGTCACCATCAGAATAAGGCGTCCAATTCATGAGGCTGACCTTTGTCAATCAGAAAACGGAGTACAGGACGGCATCAAATGACATAACGAAAATGAGAAAATCACTGCTTTATACATATTACGTGACTAATTTCAAGAGGGCCTATAAATGGCTTAAAATCAATTATGATGTGAGAGCGCATGCTGATGGTGCCGCCCCCTCGATGCTTTTTCCTGCAGCTTTCCTTCACTCTATCTCTCCCTCTCTCCGCACACACCCAACGGTACCTCCCAGGAGTCTGACGTGTTGCTAGGCAGATCACCATCTTGCAGTTTCTTGACAAGACCACACCGATGCAGTTGCTTTATTGTCTGCTTGTTTCCTTACGATCGGCCTAAATGGGCCGCCCTATGCGTCAATACGTGGCGGCAAATGGGAAAAAGGTTGACAAAGCCATAAATAAATCCTCATTAGAATAACCCAACCCAGCGGTTTTTAAAGGACTATTATTCTTCAGCCACGTCGATGCCGTTTATCTGCTAACATGTGCTTAGCGCTTAATAAATCTTTCACCCATGGCTGCGATCTGAAAAAAAAAAGCCTTTGGGAGATGTTGTGAATTAAAGATGCTTTCTTGAGAATAAAATACATTCTGACACAGTTCTTAAAAATAACAACAATGCACGGATTGAGCGAACGGTTACAAAAAGAGGATTTTCTCTTATGCGATCAGAAAATACAGAAAGGGCCTGTTTGTTGCGCGTCTGGTCAAATCGGCGCTGTGAGCTCCAGCTGTGGGGTTTATTATAAACGTGGAGGTTTTTCTGCGGACGTCTTTGAACAGGAGCGCAGATGATGCTGGTAAGTCATCCGGTGTCTTCGAGGTCAACATCTCCAGTGGAAACTGCTGCTTAATAAACTTCCAAAATGCAACCAGCAAGAAATATTACAGAAGCAGTGGTGGATAATAAAATGTGGGTCAGAGCCGTGGAAACCTAGTATCCATGGTAATACACGTTGGACATGTGACCTGTTTTATGTTTGTTCTCACTGACATAATACCTTGTCCTCATAAAACACCGTCTTTATGAATATTTGTATGCTTCAGCTGTCATTTATGGTAAAGTTATGCAGGTATCTGTTATACTCAAACTGAAATGAATTCTGGATGTTGAGAAAATATAAACATCACATACATTTTGACTCTGCTGATACAGTGATACACAGATCTGTGAGGATCAAAAATAGTAATTTACTGGATTATCCAAAAATAGCAATTGCCATGTGGTTAATTATTTTTAACTGAATTTCCACCAAAAATAATTATGTTATAATATATACAATTACTGTGGTTACACCCTACAAAATTCTATGATTTATACATTTATTTTGCTAAATTCAGAAAATATTTTTGATTACATTACAACAAAAAATTTGAACTAAATTGGGCTGGATTATGACACTCTATTATGGATAATGAGCTCTATTATGTAGAGATGATTTACAGCTAAAATTAAAGCTGTTTTATAATTAGGGGTCAACCGATATGTATATCAATTATTACAGATCAAGTAGACCGATAACTGATATTTTGAACCTATATATACGTTCGGTGTAAAAATGAAATGGTTAAAATTAAAAATAACTAGGGGATGATTTTTTTAGAGCTGATGCCGATACCGATTATTACAGATCAAGTAGACCGTTAACCGATATTTTGAACCGATATTTACATCTAGTGCAAAAATTTAAATGAATGTTAAAATAAAAAATAAATTAATGATAAAATTAAAAATAATAAGGGGATGTTTTCAGGGCCGATACCAATTATTACAGATAAAGTAGACCAATAACCGATATTTTGAACCGATGTATACTTCTGGTGTAAAAATTTTAATAAATGTTAAAATTAAAAATGACAAGGGGATGTTTTCAGGGCCGATGCCGATACAGATTATAACAGATTAAGTAGAACGATAACTGATATTTTGAACTGATACATACATCTGGTGTAAAAGTGAAAATTAATGTCAAAATTGAAAATAACAAGGGGATGTTTTTCAGGGTCAATGCAGATACGATACCAATACCAATTATTACAGATCAAGTAGACCAATAACCAATATTTTTATATATATATATATATATCTGGTGTAAAAATTGAAATTTATGTCAAAATTAAGAATAACAAGGACTCTGACAAAAACTTTCTTCAAATGCTTTTAAATTATTTTATCAGCAAAATCGGTTTTGAAAATTATAGTGATATAATACTGATAACCATACAAATGCTTATTATCAATCCAATTGATGCATTTTGCAACATTAGCACTATTATTTTCCTGTTTATTACTGTGAACTTCTTTAAAACAACCTGTACTGCACAAAGCGCTATAGACTACAGACTTCAACTGACAAAATATCATAATATCATCTTATCATTATAAGTACTACACAGTAATACAATCTGTTCTTAACTTACCTGATCTGTTTAGCATAGCTCAGTTCAATCTCAGACCGTTCCTTCACAAACTTAGTGTAGCGCTCCAAAAACTCAATGCCCCACTGAGTGTGTTTCTCTAGATTATCAAACTGATCCTGTAAAGGACAGAAAAGCATCAGACCGAAAGTTAACATATGAAGCTCTAACCATTTAAAGCGTCTCAAGACACGTCCATTTAACGTGCCAAAATATGACATAGCAATGAAGGTAGAGTGCCAACAGAACACTTTAGGAGATAAAAATTATAGATTCTCCTTTGATAGATTTGATAAAACTGTGAAAGAGGGCCCAGAGGAGAGATATCAAAATACCCCCCAGAATGAAAGTCATCCCATATAATTTCATGAGTTTGCAGTATTCTCTGACATTGGCAACGTGTCAGATCCATTATTCAGCACTGCTGGCCCTCCAGCTGTAACATGCCTAATGCTTATCGCTAAATACACAGTACAAACTTCATCCATCACAGAGCATTTAACTTGTTTTGAAACCTATTAACCACTAGGTTACTGTTAGAAAACATATTGATCTGAATCTCCTGTGACATCCACAGTCTAGCTTTTAGAGTATTTGTCCATAGTCAATTTGAATAATGTTCTATTACTTATTAGTCATTTAACTGATGTCTTTTTATCCACAGCAACATTTTCAGTGTCTGTCATTTTCATATTTGTCTGCTACAAACTTGAGTTATTGTCAACTACAAGGAGCGCTGTTGTCATAACCTACTAATCGATGAATGCATTAGTGTGGTTGTCAAATGTACATGTTCAAATAACTTTTATACCATCCCTTTGCCAACCCTAATATGTATTTTAAACATGATGATGAAAAGCTTTTAATTAAATTAAATGAAAACTTGCTGATTCAGATTCAGTTCTGTCACAAATTAAATTATAAACTTGGTTTTAGTCCTATAAATCCTTTTAAAAAAATTACCCTCATAATATTTTACAAAGGCTCACAGCTATGTCACCTGAAGAGGGTGGTGGTCATGTAAGAAGATTTCACCCCGTAACTCATTTCTAATTGGTTAAAAACTGATGATGTTACAATTTACCCCATATTACCACATTCCCTGGTTTCTTCTACACTTATTACAACGAATTAAGATTAAGTGGAACCTTGCAAGGTCTAAACTTTTGGTTACCAGCCCACTAGGCTACACAGCCTTGCATATTTTATTCTACATTATGGTATTGTTACTAGGTTAAGGTTGCACGATGTTACAGCCAACAAGAGGCTGTCTTGAAAATATTAAATATTTAATATAACAGAAGCTGTAACATGTGGTGCAATGATATAACACTATTACTTTATTACATGCACATTGCAACATCAAAGCTGAGAAAGGACATGCATGGGAATAACCTGTGCACCTGCTCCAGCCTCAGCCTCATTCAGTTGCATGTGGTTAGGGACAGCATTAGCCCAGGATTATTGCCATCCAGGGTATTTAGTCAACGCTGATGGCTAATAACTGCATTAAACGAGCTTTAGTAAGCATGCATTTGCTTGTATTAAAATATATAAACGTGCATGCATGAGATTCAATGCTAAAATCGTGAAATTAAAGATTCCTGTACCATTAGCTGGAATTTGCGGTCTGCAACACTGTAAAATGGGCGGTGCGGTGGGCTATTTATTTATCACTAATGGGCATATGCATGTTACTAATAGAGATCCGAAACATTTTGTGCACTATATTGCTAAATATCTTGCAGATGCATTCGCCTCAGTGTTTCGCGGCTGTACTCACCCACAGCTCCGTCCCCCAACTGCAGCTCATGGTTTCGAGGCAGTTCCTCCGCGATAATCCTCTGTTTGAATGCATGCGTGATTCTCGCCCAGGAACAGCTTTCAGATAGGAAAAATAATACTAACTGGTGTAATACCAGCCGTATACCGTCAAGAATTTGTGCCTCGATCGGCGAGAGAGTCCGTTTTCACCTCCGCATACTGTAAATTGCCGATGAAACTGGAAATGAAGATAATGCCTATGTACTCGTGCATTCACGCGCCTCAGACAGAACTAGACGGCCACGCGCAGAGCAGCACGCAGCGCCAAATCCACCTCACAACACCAGTTACTCAGAGACAAACTGCTAAGATGCGGGATAGTGGATTCATGCGACAGATTCGGACACAAAGGAAAATTCATGAGAAGGACATTTTGAAATAATTATTTTCTTATTCATTCGTTCATTTCTTTTTTTTTTCTTTGTCCCATTCCAGCTGTGAAAAATACCTAAGTTATTAAGTTCTATTTTACTAGCTGTTCTCTAGTTAGTTCTAGACTATCTGATGCCTATATAGTGTATAAATATGCTCTTGTATATATAAATAAAGAAAAACAGTCAAGTAAAATATTTTAAACAGATAAAAATAGTTTTATAACATAGTTTTATAATAATGTGTAAGCTATAACAAGTAAATAATAATAACAATTTTATAACATAGCATTATAATGTTATAATGTGTAACTTCTAACAAGTAAATGATAAAAATAATAACAACACTAAAATTATTATTATTATATAATTATATTAATGATGTTAAAAATTGGACAACAGAAAAAGAGCTTTCTCTATTAAGCTATGAGGACCTTTCATAGCTTTGCTCTGCAATAAATTAAATTAAAAACACTAACATTTTATATATATATATATATATATATATATACATACATGCATGTAAATATTTGTTTATTTGTTAGAAGTTACACATTATTATAAAACGATGTTCTATTATTATTTTCATTATTGTTATTATTATTACTATTATTATTATTATTATTACTATTTACTTATATCTTCTACACGGACTGCTGGAAGTACAGATCCCAAGTTGAAACCCCTCGGTTTTAAAGGAAGTATTTTAAATACTACCATGTCATTGGAGGTACTTGTTTATAAGTTAAGTATTTGTAATCCAGGTTTATTTAGTAATCAGTGGCTATTTGGCAACTAAATAAAATAATGCTCTAAATAAAATTAAATAAAATGCATAGCTATTCACTGAAAAAAATCCTGTCATTCACAGATATTGATAGTATATATCACCTTTTAAGTGTCTTAAAAGATTTGTTCCTATAATTGTTTTGTTTATTTATTATTATCCATTACGATAACAAACAAGTACTTTTTTCCAGGTCAGAAACCATTAAAAGTCTTTTGTGGGGACTTTTATTTTAAAAAACAAGAACTCTCCTTAGATGACCAACTTCCTGTTAGCAACCAGGCCTTGTGTGACAACGGTTCCTAGGCAGATTTTGTTGACGTGCTAGCGGTACACGCACTTACACAACGTATACAAGTATTTATCGTTTTTATTTAGCTAAAAAAACGACATTCTGTGACAGCGCTCAGAAAACTACACTCCGATAATCAGCTCGACAATTAGCTAGTTGAAAAAAAGTCTTTTTCAAAACATCGCGAACAAGTGAGTTTTGTTTCTTAGGTTTGAAAACCACAAATCATTCAAGATGAGCGAACAGCTCAAATTTATCGTCGAACAGCTGAACAGGGAGCCTTTTAAGAAAAGCTTCAATCTCATTACATTCGACTCTCTGGAGCCAATTCAGTTGCTGCAGACTTTAAATGATGTTTTGGCTGAAATTGATCCGAAGGTGAGTTATAATCTTTATTAATACTGATGCATAATGTCAGTAAAATAAAAACATTAACTTAAATAATATCTTTGTGTCCATATCATCTGTTTTTTAGTAACTATATCATATTACATTACATTACATTTCTATTTTAGAGATGGTGTGCTGTGCACACCCTACCTGTCGGGTTTATTTGTATGTTGTATGAAAAAACAGCACTAATCGCCTGAAATTTGTCTGTTTTGTATCTTTTGTTTTAGCAAGCCATTGATATACGTGAGGAAATGCCCGAGCAAATGGCTAAGAGAATGTTTACTCTTCTGGGGATGCTGAAATACAAACCTTCTGGAGGAATGGCTGAAGTGTAAGACAGAAAGAGCGAAAATAGTGTCACAGGACATAGCGGTACCATAGCTTAGCTGGGTGCCAAATTTATTTTCTGCTATCCAAACTGAACGATGAAATAGATTAAAAAGTTTTATACAATTTTCAGTCGGCTTTGAAATGTGTATTTCTCAACAGAAGCAGTTTTCGGCAGGGTTTAGTGATAGGCAGTAAGCCTGTGGTGCACCCCATCTTGCACTGGCTGTTGCAGAGGATTCCAGAGCTGAAGAAGAGAGCGTACCTGGCCAGATTCCTCGTCAAACTGGAGATTCCAGCTGAGTTTCTTCAAGATGATATCATTGCTGAGACCTACCACCAGGTATGATTACTGAACATATGGCTTAAAGGAACAACTCACCCAAAAAAGAAACATTGCTGAATTATGTACCCACCCTCAGAACAACCTCAGAACCTTCCAGAACAACAATTTACAAATAATTTACTCACCCCTTTGTCATCCACGATGTTCATGTCTTTCTTTCTTCAGTCATAAAGAAATTATGTTTTTTGAGGAAAACATTTCAGCATTTTTCCCCATATAATGGACTGATATGGTGCCCCGATTTCGAACTTCCAAAATGCAGTTTAAATATATGCTTATTTTTTGTGCTTTATTCTAATGTTTTCTATCTATTGTTTTTATAGTATGAGGAGCTGGTAGAGGGATTCAAGAACATCCACAAAGAGTGCGAACAGCTGAAGAGCTCGGGTTTCTCCACCGCTGAGATTCGACGGGTAAGAAAGCCAGCGCTGCTGAAGTCCCATCTGGTCACGTAGAGATTCACATTATAAACACGATAACAATGTGTTGCTGCAGGACATTGTTGCAATGGAGGAGGAGAAGGATCAACTCATAAAACGTGTGGAGCGGCTTAAAAAGAGGGTAAGAAAGACAATCCTACCGAGTGAAGCTAAATAAAACTGTGCAATCACACCTACATGTACACATATTTAGAGAGAGCTGTCAAAGTGAGCTGCTGAGGTCACTGTTTAAAAGGTTTAAATGGCATAATGAATGCATTTAAATTAGTGATCGACCAATATTGATTTTTGTATAACCGATACCGATACCGATTATTTGCATGTTTATGTGACCAATAACCGATATGCAGAACCGATATTTATTTACTGTTATAAAGTAAGTCCATATTTTACTTTGATTTTTCCTCCTTAATATTCATATTACAACAATAAAATTTTTTATTTATACATTTTTTTATAAAATGCATCAGCTGCAACACTAAGCAAAACAAATGTAGGATGTCTAATGTTTTCAAATGGAGAAAATAAGTAAAGGACAGGAGTCATATCAACTTCATTTTAAACTACAGTTTTAGTAGATTTATAAGCTGTTTAATATAAAGATTGAAGAATAGCTCACTGCATAATGTTAATTCACTGAATAATAATCTCTGAAATATTGAAATATAACAAAACATCCTATTTTACTGCATTTGTAAACTGGTATGTTATATCAGAATCACTAATATTTTGTTGTTCTAGATTCTGACAAAGCGCTGTTTACAGAACTATACTTAAACTGCGATTGCTGATGGAGATAATAAATAATTAATTTCCATAGAGTTGTATATTTTTAGATGTGTATTAGTGAAATAATGGTTATATAGTAAATGTTCATATAATTTAGGGTGTTTTAAACAAGTGAATCTTGTTAAAAGTTGCATGCGGTGGCTGTGCTGGAACATTTCCTGAGCATCAACCTGATGAGTGAACAGCTAAATGAAAGCGACTTCACAAGCTTAATGATATATACAACAGAGAGAATTAAATTAAGCGCTTTTATTTCCAAAATGGGCTCATTCATGGCTGTATTATGTGATTCAGGCAAAGTTAAGTCTTTATTGGGACAGGACTTGACAGATTATTTTAGCCGACTCCGGACTTCACGAGACTAATGATGAGCATATAGACAACACAGAGAGAATTAAATTCAGCGCTTTCATTTCCAACATGTGCTCGTTCATGACTGTATATTATTTAATTCAGACAAAATTTACATGTTTGTTAGGACGGATTATTTTACGTGACTCTATGTGAGTTTGTCTGTTTCTTAGATCCAAAGTTGCATAAACTAGCTACATATCAGGTATTTATGTAACACATCTAATATGTGCATTAATGGGTGTTATGTTAAAGTTTACTAATTACAGCTAAGCAAGTGCTTTATCTATGCATGCCGTTGTTGTTGTCTCGTCTCCCCTCAGACGCACTCAGATGGTGATCCTGCCGGTAATTCTCAAAACACCCACAAGATGGCGTGTTTATTGATGAATCTGATATTACAAAACCGATAACCGATTATGGTTATCAATATATCGGTCGATCTCTAATTTAAATCCACTCAAAATAAAGGTTCACCATTGTGTTTGAAATTAAAACAAAGAATGTTTAGATTAACTAATTCTAGTACTAATACTAATTCTGATATACACTACTTGTCAAAAGTTTTTGAACAGTAAGATTTTTAATGTTTTTTAAAGAAGTCTCTTCTGCTCACCAAGCCTGCATTTATTTGATCCAAAGTACAGCAAAAATCAGTAAAATGTTAAAATATATTTACTATTTAAAACAACAGTTTTTTATTAATATATATTTTAAAATATAATTTATTCCTGTGATTTTAAGGCTGAAATAGCAATACTTCAGTCACATGATTCTTCAGAAATCATTGTAATGTTCTGTTTAGCTGCTCAAAAAACATTTATTATTATTATGTTGAAAACAGCTGAGTAGAATCAGCATTTATCTGAAATAGAAATCTTTTGTAGATTATAATTGTCTTTATGATTACTTTTGACCCCCCCCCCAAGAAAAAAAAATTACCAGATAAATGCTGATCATTCGATCTTTCTTTTTATCAAAGAATCCTGAAAGAAATGTATTCAATGGTTTAAATATTGATAATAATAATAAAAATGTTTCTTGAACAGCAAATTAGCATATTAGAATGATTTCTGAAGGATCATGTGACACTGAAGACTGGAGTAATGGTGCTGAAAATTTAGATTTGATCACAGAAATAAATTACATTTTAAAATATATTCAAATAGAAAGCAGATTTTTATATAGTAAAAATATTTCACAATATTACTATGTTTTCTCTATTTTGGATCAAATAAATGCAGGCCTGATGGGCAGAAGAGAATTCTTAAAAAAACATAAAAAATCTTACTGTCCAAAAACTTTTGATTGGTAGTGTAAATATTCATAGCTGAAAAAATTCATCTGAAGCTCAAATCCAATGTGAAAATTCCACATACGCAAATGATGAACTCCTTGAAGTACTTCTTACTTTTTTTTTGTTTTAAAAAATTCGCCCTATTCGAATCCATTAATAAGAATTCACAAATTTAGCATATAAAATGTGAAACAGCTGTGCTTATTCTGGATTCCTTTTTTTTGTGATGCTATTCTTGTCCACTAGGTGGAGGCAGTGTCAAACCACCAACGCATGCTGGAATTGGCCAGACAGCTAAGAGTGGAAAAAGAAAGAGAAGAGTCTCTAGCTCATCAGAAACAGGAGCAGAAAAACCAGGTAGAGACCATCTGAATACATCAGTTTGTATGTTTATGTCTAAAGAAATTCATTGAAGCTCCATTACCTATTTTCGGTCAATCATTGTCTACTGGACACACTGTGTTTCATCTCTTCCTGTGTTTCTAGCTCTTCCAGGCAGAGCAGAGACTGCAGCGATGTCAGATCCAGCTCAAAGACTTGCAGCAAGCAGCCGCAGATGAAAAGCCAGAGAGTATGTTGCTATACTTAAAGGGATAGTTCACCCAAAATGAAAATGTTATCATTACTTACTCACTCTCATGTCATTCCGAACTTGTAAGACCTTCGTTCATCTTCAGAACACATATTAAGATATTTTTGATGAAATCCGAGAGCTTTCTGACTCTGCATAGACAGCAATGCAACTGCCACGTTCAAGAAACGTAGTAAGGACGTTGTTAAAATAGTCCATGTGACATCAGTGGTTCAACTGTAATGTTATGAAGCTAATTGTTGAAACAAGTCATAATTTTTTATTTCTTTACACACAAAAAGTATTCTCGCAGCTTTATAACATTACGGGTGCTATGTTCATCAAAATATCTTAATTTGTGTTCCGAAGATGAACAAAAGTCTTACGGGTTTGGAACGACATGAGGCTAATTAGTAACAACAGAATTTTCATTTTTGGGTGAACTATCCCTTTAAGAACACCTGTGCCAGAATGACTCTTAGTTTAATCAAGGGTCATGAGTTCAATTTCCCAGTGCACACCCATACTAAATAAAATGTAGTATTTGTAATATTATTTGTAAATATTTCTTGTGCTCTCACGCACGTCCTGATTTTGCTGAGTTAGATGTGTTCCTGGGTCAACATATTTTGTTGACCCTGGAACAACATTTTAATCCAAAATTTTAATCTTGACCACATCCCTACACCTAAACCTAAACTTACCCATAAGTAATCCCTAAAATCGGAGGAAATGATAGATGAATGACACTGATGTAAAACTACCAAACACTGATTGTAAGCCTAAACTTCATAAAAACTATAAACTGTTTTTTCAAATCTGATTAGTTAATCACAATGTTGTTCCAGGGTCAACAAAGATGTTGATCCAGGAACATGTCGTACTTGGTAAAATCAGGTTCTGCTGCTCTCACAATGCAAGTTTCAGAACTCCACAACAGTTTCTTTGTGATGTTCACTGAATGTTATTACACTCTCATCGCAGTAGACAAGTGTTGTGGCACTTTAGTACTTTATTTGTAAAGGTAACATGCATCTGATCCTAAAACACAGGCCTCATGAAGAGACTTGAGGAGGACATCAAGTTTAACTCCTACATGGTGTCTGAGAAGCTGCCCAGAGAGCTGGAGAACATGAGAAAGGTGGTGCAGTATTTACAGAAGGTGGCGTCTGAGCCTGCTATGGGCCAAGCAGAACTGAGGGAGCTAGAGGACAAGGTCAGTCAGTGCACATGGATCTGAATCTTAATGTTACATTTCGAACAGAGAACAATATAAATACATGTAGGTGTGAGCATTCAGAAATAATTTTAAAGGTGCAATATGTAAGATTTTTTTTTTTATTAAAATATCTAAAAACCACTAGAACAGATTTTGCTGACTTGTGTACTTATGTTATCTCAAATGTTTCCAAGAATGTTTAGTGTAACAGACTGTGTCTTTGTGTCGCCTTCCATCGTCATACACCCTCGATTTTTTTTTTTTTATTTTATTTTGTAGGAAAAAAAAATATTTTGTAGAAAACATGGCAACCCCAAAGACACTTTAATATGTTATGCATTTTATTAGACAGGTGACGAACGCATTATAACAAAACTTTCAACACACTCAAATGTATCTAGTATGATAAAACAGCGCTGTTTTACCCCACACACACATGAACGGAAGGAGTGGAAGCGCTCGACTGTGGCATAAAAAAAGCTCTGCTGCTTTCGAGTTGTGTATTGCACTCGTCCTTCATTAGCAATCCCTCCAGCATCCTCGTTTCGCTTCCACAACTTTTAGCCCCACCCTGCTTCATACTACAGTGACCTTAATAAGTCTTTAATACATTAGCTCATTCATGCCGAGTCTCGACGGATTGCATCAGCTGTGGGGAAGAAGACTACAACTACCATGATTCCACACACAATCACGGCGTCATCAAACTGCGCCTTTGATTCTTTGTTTGTTTTGAATATGCGTCCTCTAGTGGCGAAAACCTACATTTTGTGCTTTTAAAGGGGTCCTATTATGCTCTTTTTCAAAGTCTTGATTTTGTTTTGGGGGTGTACTAGAACATGCTCTCATGCTTGGTGTTTCGAAAAATGCATTATTTTTCACATAATTTACATGATTACAATACCTTTCTCCCAGCCTGGCACTAAAGGCTCGATTAATTCTGGGTTTAATGAAGGCCAGCCTTCCGAAAAAAGGAAATGTGTTATGACTGGTTAGCTGTCCCAGTGCGTTGCGATTGGCGAACAGCTTAGACGGTGTTTCAGTGCTGCTCTGCATTGCTGAAGTTAGGCTAATCCCCCACCTCGTCCCTACCCACCCCCCAACAATTCGAATTTCTGTAGGCAGGATTTAATTTAATTATATTCTTATGGACCACATTGTGACATCATTGCATGCGAAAAACAAACGCTGTAGTCCATAGGAGCCGTTCGTTTTAGTTCTTGAAAAGAGATTTTTTAAAAAAGAAATATCTCCCTTTGGAGTGGACTTTGAGATTTGTAACTTTGTAGATCTTTTTTATGCCCAAAGATACACACCACACACTAACTAAAGTTCAAAAAGTGAAAAAGCATAAGAGCACTCCTTTAATATGCTGATCTGGTGCTCAAGCGTCTTTCTTATTATTATGTTTAAAACAGTTATGATGTTTAAAGAAAGTGTGAAAACAGCTATACAATTTTTTTAGGATTCTTTGATGAATAGAAAGTTCAAAGGAACAGCATTTTTTGTAACATAGATGTTTTTTTACCGTCACTTTTGATCAATGTAATGCATCCTTGCTGAATAAAAGTATTTTTCTTTTGCTGACCCCAAACTTTTTAATGTAGTGTATATAGTAATGAAGTGTCTTTTGTTCATTAGATCAAAGAAAACAACACAGAGATCAACCATCTGATTGAGAAGAGGATGATGCGTAACGACCCAATGGATGATAAACTCTCTTTGTTCAGACAGCAGGTAAGGTGTCATCTCTTTTTTTTTTTTCTCTCTCTCTGTTATCACCTACCTAAATTTGCTTGAACAGGTGCTGTTTTTTACCTGATCGGTAAAGAGATCTATTCATGCAGGGTTGAGTACTGTGTAATTTAGTGTTTGCCCCTTCAGCCTTTTGAAGCCCAACGTTCCCAGAATGGAAACACAGGGTATAGGTGACCATGTGCCCTTCATACCCATATAGAGAGATGATGCATTTGTCTTGCATGTCTTTGAACTTGAAAGAATGTTTGATGTCCTCTGATTTGCTAATACAACAATGTGCATTTGTTTCATATGTAATTGCCAGATGTCTATTATCATAGCCTATTACATGGCTCTCTAGGATACTTGATTCTGATTGGTCAGCCACAGCATTCTGAGGTCAAATATTTTTGTATAACGAGCACACTGTTTAAAAACCACAAATCCAACAGTCAAACACATCCATCTAGCTAACTATGTAAACTATGTAAAAGCAGCACAGTGGAAAGCAAAATTGCTTTCTAAAACCACCACTATTTCTTATTGGACACTGTTTTTTGACAAATTACATTTGTTTATCAGCATAAGAATTTAATTGAAAAATATACATGAATACAGAATGTCTTAGAGTTGTTTGTCCCTCTTTTGCTTGAATGTGCTCCAGCATGATTGAAGCATCTTGTGCTTCAATGAAAGTAAGAAATAGTGCAGAATTTACTTTCCCATTTTTTATATCCCTTTTTTTAAAATTAATATATAAAAAAAAATAAAAAAAACAAAGTTTTCTATTATATCCAGTTTAAAATATAAATTAAGAAAATCTGGTAGTCAATAAACAAGCAAAAAGTGATTCAAAATAAATAAATACAACACATTTAAAATACAATGAATTTGTGCATTTAGGCTGCTATTATAGTTCGTAAGAAGGAGACCAAAGTAGAGGAGTTGCAGGAGGCCCGTGAAGAGTTGGCGGCTGTGGAGAGAGAACTGAACACGAAGAGCAGTCAGGCACGAGAGCAGGGCGGAGCGGAGCTGATCCGTGGAGATGAGGTACTGAACACACACAGTCACTATCCAGCACATAGAAACAGCTGCAAGTGCTTCAGGGTATACACACAAACTCATCCTGTTCTATTTAGAAATATTACAGCATTTATTGTGTTAAAGTGCCCTTATTATGGATTATTAAAGGTTTATGTTTTGGTTTTGGAAATCCCCAGCAACAGGTTGACATGCATGCAAGGTCAAAAAATACTTTCATTGTCTTATAATATGCATTTATTTTTACCTTATTTGCTCAACGACTCCCAAACAGTTTGCTCAACAATTAATTTCCTCCTTTGCATTGCGCTAATCTGCGGTGATTGGTCCAATGACCCAGTCTGTTGTGATTGGTATACTACGTGCAGCACATGTCGGAAACGGAATGCCCATCACCATTACATTAAACACCCACACAGCAAAGGTATATGCATTAGCCCAACACCGAAATGTATTGATAAAGCACTGTAGTTTGTACACCACCGTATTGCTCTATTCTTTATCAGAACTCCAAGTAATAACAACGACAAACATCCACTTTTCATCGACACATTTCTAGACAATTGTGAGCGAACAGATATTGCTGTTACCTGGAGACCTACAAGCTGCATGGAGTGAAAACAACACACATCTAAATACGTATTTTGCATGCCACAGAGCAACCGTTTTTAAAGGATTACTCCACTTTCATAAAAATTAAAATAAAAATTTCCTTGTAATTTACTCAACCCCCATGTCATCCAAGATGTTCATGTCTTTCTTTCTTCAGTTGCAAAGAAATTAAAAGGAAAAGATTCCAGGATTTTTCTCCATATAGTGGACTTCAATGGTGCTCAACGGATTGAAGGTTAAAAATGTAGTTTCAGTGCAGCTTCAAAGGGCTCTAAACAATTCCAGCCAAGGAATAAGGGTCTTATCTAGCGAAACAATCTGTCATTTATAAAAAATATATACATATATATATATATATTTTTTTTTTTTTTAAACTACAAATGCTCGTCCTGTCTTGCTCTGCGAGGCGCATGCGTATTCGGTGCACTCCGATTCAAGGCAGTTAGGCCGCGTGTCTACCAGAGCGTTTTTCCCCACAGCTAGCGTATGTTTTCAGTTGTTCTCAATGTTTGTTTAAAAAAACCAAGAGTGTTTTTCAGCTGGCGAAAAACGCTTTGGTGGACATGTAGCCTTAGTGTATGTCGAAAAACTCCCAGCTCATTTTCTCCCTTAACTTCAGAATTGTCCTCCATCGCTGTTTTACCTTGTTTTGTAAAGGGTGTTTGATTCTCTGTGCATGTACTTTATAAACACTGGGTTGGTACTTCTGCAGCAATGTAGGACGATTTAGAAGTTGGTGGAGAAAATGAGATGAGATTTTTTCGACATACCCTAACTGTACCCTTACAGATTTACCCTCACAGTGCAGAGCACAGCGTCTTCTTGACATGTTGCGATCCACAGGAATCCGCTACAGTGTTTGTGTTATTTGTAGCATTTAGTTGACAGAAAAATCATCAGGTAGAATTTTGCTGATTTTTGACAGCTCCAGGGCTTTTCTTTTAAAGAGAACCCCAGGTATTAATACTTGTATAGCTAAATATAACGTAAATCATGGCTCTTACTGAAATATGTAGTAAAAAACCCATGAAAGATTTACTTTATTTAAAAAAATCCACATTGGTTTATACATATTTTGGACTATAGGGGGTGCCATTATTTCAATGACATGAAATGGTTGCACTCTGTGAGCTACTGGCACTACCTGTTGGTATTCTTACCACAACACAACTCGGAAAATAAAATACTGTTATGATGGCTACAGCTACTGAAAGAGCTTACATGTGTGATGGATTTAAGCGTAGGCTTAAACCAAATGCCGTACCATTGATTTTTTAAAAAAAAAACAATTTTCCCTCTAAATGCCCCCGGATATCAAGTGAAATTGGCGCTGGCTGCGGCTTCATGACAAACGTCGGCATGTTTACATCCTGCCAGGATGGCATCTAGCGTTTCTTGTCTCTGCCATTTGTAAGCTCTTTCAGTAGCTGTGGTCTGCTAAAAGCCTCAAAGGCATCAGGACTGAAGTGGAGAAAACAAAGATGCAGGTCTTTAGGAAGTTTTATTCATCCATAGGCATCATATTCACATTGTTTTCTCCTTCTTATCGCTAGGAAAGCCGTGAAGACTTACACAACCAAAAGCTGCACAGTGTGGCATTGTATCAGCATTTTATTCTTCGAGTTGTGTTGCTTTAAAAAAAAAACAGTAAGAGGTAGCACCAGTAGCTCACCGAGTGCAACCATTTCACATCATCGAAATAATGGTGGCCCCCCCATAGTCCAAAATATGTATAAAACTATGTGGATTTTTAAATAACGTGTCTTTCATGGGTTTTTTACTACATATTTCAGGAAGAGACATAATTTATTATATTAAGCCATATAAGTCTTAATACCTGGGGATCAAACTTATGCATTTTGTTTATTCCTTTCTGGATTGACACCAAAATCAAGAGTTTTCGGCAAAAGAGAACACCACTGCCCTTTCTCTCTTTTTCTTTTTTAGTCGTGTAGGATCTATTTCAAACCCTTTTTTTACATTTCTACTGCATAGACAGGAAAGTTTTATTAAAAGCCCATCTTGCCAGCGGTGAATTACCCCTTTAAACAGCACCGCTCCAAAAGGGCAGGTGACGGTTATGTCATCTGGCTTGAACGTTCGCACACTGGCCCTGGAGCCAGAGCTGTAATGTTTTTTTCCCAGGAGATTTCCCGGAGTAACTGTCAGTGATAAACAGGCCTGTGTCTGTTACTGAGACCTGTGAACTATATCCTGTCCTCACTTTTTGCTGTCTGTCTGCATTTTTTTTTTTTAACAAGCAGACGTTCCATTCCCTGGCTGGCCTTGGGCAGAGATATTGGCAGGCCAAACAGATAGAGTGGCACCCTGGCTAAAATAGCCACCATCCCTCCCCCAATTCTGGACTTCCTGCGATCCTGCGATCTTATCAGCCTCTCCATGATAACACTCACTTCTGTCCATAGCTCATCCAACCGTGAACAGCGGCAGCCAAGTGATGGATAGCTGAAACTATAGAGAGAGTGTGTGTCTATAGATGTGATAGGGATGTGCAAGTCTGATCTGAGCCGCTGAAATAGATAATAACCAAGTATGGTCAACTTGTGGCACAAGGTAAAAGGAAACAGAAGCGACGAATGGCTTTTGGTGTAGTGGGAGACCCAGCTATGACTCAAATTAAATAAACACAGGTAGTTTATGTGGGGAAAAAACAGAGTCCTATTTTCCAACCCAGTTAGGGTTATGATTTCTAAAATTTTCCTCTGATTTCTAAATTTAATAAAAATAAAATGAATTGAGTTAAAGTCACCTATTATGCAAAATTCACTTTTACATGTTGTTTGAACATCAATGTGTGTACACCTTTTGTTTTTTTTTTAATCTCTATAAATCATGAGCAGTGTCTCAGAGCTTACTGATCACAGAATCCGTAAAGTGTGACACTTTACCAGCCCCACCCATAGTTGACTGACATGGCCGTATTAGCAGAGTCCTGCCCTGAGTGAGCCGCAAACACACTATCGACCGCTTATCTTCACATCAGAGCATTTAAAAGCAGCATTCAAGTAAGAAGTCTTGTCTTATTACAGCTATAGTCCTTATTCAGTCCAGAGCAGTGAGTGCTTTTTTTATTGTTTTGGTCATATTAACAACATAAACCCAAACAGCAGTATAGGTATTGTATTATGCTGCTACACTGCTAATACACCGATCTAATATAAACATACAATTTCTTTCCAAGCTGTTCAACTTCATAGACATAACCGACTGTGTTTTTGTAACGTATGCATGTTTTTAATATAAAATTGTGTGTAAAAGAGTTTAGTACTCACATGCCATGTGACAGCACTTCCTGATCATGTGCTTTCGATGTGTGCATCCAGAAAACTGTATATCAGACGTTTAAACTGATATGGCTTTAAAACACGATTTCAGCGTGATAGACATGATAATCAAAACCAAACAGATGTTTTTTGGCAGAGATGTGAGATACGAGCTAAATTGCACAGCCTATACCCAAGACTATAGAAGACTATAGAATACCCAAGACTTGTCACTCGTATAATTTTGAGTGGGGAAAGATACAACACTTATTATGTCCGCAAAGTCCCGTCTTCTTAATGAAAGAGCCAATCGTTGATTAGTAAAGTTAGAGCGTCACTGTAGCTGCCGTTAGAAGTCCCGGTTGCTATATCTAGTCTGAAACATACGCTTTTTTTAATGCTATTGGAGCATAAGGAACAATATTTATGAGGCAGTTCTTGTCGGATTTCATTGGGGATTTCAAATATGAAATTTAATCATAAGCTTGGTGAACAGGAGAATTTCCCCGTTCAAAGAGCTCGGAGCTGCACTTGCCTGCCCGAAAGGCGTTTCAAAGATGGCCGCCGAGTGAAATGACTTGCCTTAAAGGGACTTCGGCACAGCCCTGTGCTGGGAAAGGGGGCGGAGAGCAGCAGCTCATTTGCATTTAAAGACACGTACGAAAACAGCCTGTTTCTGCTTCCACTCAAAATTACATATTAAAAATTACATAATAAATGATCTGTGGGATATTTTGAGATGAAATTTCACAGACACATTCTGGGGACATCTGAGACTTATATATTGTAAAACGTGGCATAATAGGTAAACTTTAACAAACATTTTGAAAAAGGAAATGAAAAGGTGATTTAAAAAAAATATTACAGTATTTAAAAGAAACAGAGTTGGATAAGAAGAGAATACAAGTTGGTAGCAGTAATGCACCTTATGATGTATGTCAACCACCACAAAAATTCTTAAGGCAGAGGAGGACCCTGGGAACATAGATGGTTGGATCTGTAGGTCTGTCTTGTGTTTTACAGTTCTTCATATTCACACAGATTCAATTCAGTCGACAGCACTTGTGGTATATTTGTAATTACTACAAAAATCATTTAAGTACCTTTTTAAAAAAAAAAAAAAATCTGTTGTGTTCGGCTTGTTCTTTTAAATTGCTCAAATCACTCAGAGATGCACTGCTGTCCGCACGGACACAGAAACTGGCCTGCTTGGGAGACGGAGCAGAACATGGGCATAAAGTATACTGTTGACCTTAAAGCACAAAGAAAGTGAATCAGGTCAGAGTTCACCAAACTTGAACTTTGTAACATTCATGACCTTTGACCTACGAATTTGAATTGCGTGAAGTCGTGATCAACAGAAGAACAGTACATCACAGTGTGACACATTTTAAAGCTACAGCTTTGCAGTGGTGCAGGAAAGTAAAGTAGATTGTGTATTTTTATGTTTTTTGTATTTGTTATATTTTGAATTTATACTTTTAGAAAAGACACCACTGAGCATGAAAAAAAAGCCTAGTGTGGCCACTGCAGAAAAATCTAAACTGTCTCAAATACCAAATAATACATGCTTAAAGGAAATTATTTTTGTGGTAATCAGCATTATGCAACAAATGCTGTCAGTTAAGCTTAAAGGGATAGTTCACCCAAAAATTAACATTCTTTCATTAATTACTCATCCTCCTGTCGTTCCAAACCCATAAGACCTTCGTTCATCTTCAGAACACAAATTAAGATATTTTTGATGAGATGCGAGAGCTTTCTAAGCTTGCACAGACAGCAACGCAACTGACATGTTCAAGGCCCAAATAGGTAATAGAAAGGTAACAGCCGGGTTCTATATCAGAACGGCGGCTCCTGCATCAGCATGCATCATGGTGCTCTCATGAAGAGAAGAAATTGTTGAATAAAGTTGTTATTTTTGTTTTCTTTGTGCACAAAAAGTATTCTCGTAGCTTCATAACATTACAGTTGAACCACTGATGTCACATAGACTATTTTAACAATGTCCTTACTACCTTTCTGGCCCTTGAACGTGTCAGTTGCGTTGCTGTTTATGCAGGGTCAAAAAGGTCTCGGATTTTATCAAAAATATCTTAATTTGTGTTCTGAAGACGAACCCAGGTTTGGAACGACATGAGGGTGAGTAATTAATGACAGAATTGTAATTTTTGGGTGAACTATCCTTTTAACTTATATTGAACCTGCAATAAAGCGTTTAAATGTGTGTTACTGTCTCGATTGTTTGCGAAGGAACTGGAGAACACAGCACAGCATTATTGCTGCTCCCCTTCCAAACCGCACCAACCTTGTCTGCCCTTGCTGTCCCAAAATACACAAAGCATAAACTCTCACACACAATCTCCGCGTGCCCCAAGTGACATACGGCACATTGTGTGATTTCTGAGTTTGCTCTCCGGTGCCTCTCAACATTTATAGCCATTGGCAGTACTGTCAGAAGAATAGCCTCAGCGAACGAGCTGCCAGATGAAGATGTTTTTTGTCCCTCTGGCTGCATGCCTGCGTGCTCAGGTTTCTTTCGTTGAGATCCACTGAGATGTCCCAGTGGCACCCTGGTTTGCCCCTTTTTCACACCCACTCATTCCTCAGAGCTGTTTTCTCCTAGAGATTCTCACCTTACCGGAGACAAAGCCAAGGCCACAATGTTCCCCCGACTTTGTCTCATTGTATCCCTTAACCCTGTACATGGTGGTGTTTGCATGTCATTACCATATTCCTATTTCAGACAGTGGATTTGCTTTGTTTGTAGTCATTAGTGAAACACAGTCACTCAACCAGGGCTCATTGTGTGTTGTGATCTGTGTTTATCCCTTCGGAAATATCCAGTGTCACATTTTCTCATTGCACAGCAGATTGTTCTGACCCTGTTGTATGGAATTGGAGATCCATGTTATTGTCTACATACAAGTATTCACTGTAACAGTACTTACTGGTAATGATGTTTTTATGGGTGTTTTTTTTTGACTATTTAATGAGTAGTTGACATGAAATACACATACTTTTGGGAATGTCCTGCTGTGTGACATGCTATACTTCATGTAAAACTATTGCAAACAGCATTTAACTTTGATAATCATTATGCATGTGGATTTGATGACCTAAAATTAAACTATGATTAATTGCAAAACGACATGAGTGCTTATGTCTTTAAAAAGTCATTTGTCACACCCCAGGAGCATTTAAAATTAACTAGTGAAGGCAAAAAGGAGATGAAAACTTGCATAAAATGAGCAGTTAAACAGTTATTTCTTGTACATGATTTTTTTAACCATGATAAAGAAAATATTTATTGCCTAAAGACTACATTTTATTTATTTGCCTTTTTTAAAGTTTTTAATTTCCATTTTATCCTTATTTTTTTCTTATTGTCCTTTTTATTTTCTTATTGTTTTATTTTATTTTATTTTATTTATTTTATTTTACTGTCCTTTTTCATGTCTTAAGATTTAGATTTCTCATGTTTTTATCTTATTTTCTTTAGTTTAAGCGATATGTGGCCAAGATGCGTGGCAAGAGCAGCACTTATAAGAAGAAACGTCAGGAGATCGCTGAGCTGAAGGCTGAGTACGGTGTTCTACAGAGGACTGAAGAGATCCTGAGAGAACGACACACAGTTGGACAACAGCAGCTGGTAAACACACATTTATCCATCATTCTGTCATTCTCTCTGTCTATAAACGTTCATACTTTGTTCAAATGTTTTTTGAAACTTTCAAATAAGTGTTTTTCAAGCCAAACTTCACAAACGTACTTCATCATTCACAAATGTATCTCAATTTATTTTAATTCCACCTCCTTACATTCAAATCCAAATTGCGATTCTGCATCCTGTTTCAAATTTAATTCAAATTCCTTCGTGACATCTACCTTTGTTCTGAATACATCACTAGTGTTTCAGCTTATGTCTATCAGCGTATCATTTCACCATCCTATATGCACTGGTACATAATCTACCTTCCCTGTACCCGTCCCTGTCTATTCAAATTGCATTAACGGTGAAGTTACAGCACCTTCCTGGAAATGACTTCACACCTCTGAACCCTCCCTGTCTCTGACTTGCTGATAGCCCATTTGACGCAGAAAGGCTGAGCTTGGGCTATTTATGATCCCGGCATTTGCTCCCTGTCTGCGTCCTATGCTGTTATTTTTTGAGTAGGGGAATTTTCCTCCTCCATTTTGCGGTTGGTTGCACGAGCCTGGGCCACCCCTCCTTTTGGCACCTGATTCCCTCAAAGGGCCTGGGCATCAGACAAACCCCTGCCAACGCACTCGTTCCACATGTCATGTCATGTGCAAAATGCATCTGTAGAGCATTACAAATTCATCAGTCGATAAAGTATATCCTCATATCTTGTTATGAATAATGACTGTACCCACTAGAAATAAAGTACTGACACAATATACACTACCAGTCAAAAGTTTTTGTAGGAGTTTCTTTTGCTCACCAAGCCTGCATTTATTTGATGCAAAATCCAGCAAAAGCAGTAATATTGTGAACTATTTTTAATATTGAAATATTTAATTTCTATTTGATTTTTTTTTTTTTAAGTGTAATTTATTCCTGTGATCAAAGCTAAATTTTCACATCATTACTCCAGTCTTCAGTGTCAAACTGATCAGAAGTGACTATGAAGACATTTATAATGTTGCAAAAGATTTCTGTTTTAGATCAATGCTGTCCTTCTGAACTTTCTATTCATCAAAGAAACCTAAAAAAAATGTACTTGTCTGTTTTCAGCATAATAATAATAAATGTTATCAGATTTAATTAGAATGATTTCTGAAAGATCATGTGACTGGAGTAATGATGCTTAAAAATTCAGCTTTGAAATTACAGGAATAAATAACATTTTAAAATATATTTAAATAGAAAACGAAAAAATATTTCAAGATTTTACTGTTTTTGGATCAAATAAATGCAGGCTTGGTGAGCAGAAATGACTTTTTAAAAAAAAAAAAAACATTAAAAATCTTACTGTTAAAAATCTTCCTACAAAAACCTTTTGACTGGTAGTGTAGGTTGAATTACATTAACTGATTATAGTGCTAAAAATCTGTCAGTATTGTTACCTCTAATAGTGACGTACCAAGTATTTACCGAACTAAATTGAAACTGACCACAGAACTAATACAACCCGAACTGTGGAAAGGTTGTACCGCTACATTCATAAGTTCTTAATTTTCCCTGACTAGTCTAAAATGTCTAGATGAAGGTAAGTTGAGTTGAGTCATACTGAAGTGTCAAAATGTGATTAGTCAGGATATAATGCTCAGCACATTTCTGTCCTATTATAAAACACATAGCCGTTAGCTTCAGCTTGACCTGTGAAGTTCCCTCTGTACATAGACAATAAAGTGCTTTGCACTGCGATTTATGGCTTTGAGTTCTGACTGTCTGTACTGGCATGACCCTTCAGAAAGTGCTTGACCATGACACTGTCACTGCAGACACACCATGACATTGAAAAAAATTATAGATTTACATCTTACTATCTAGATGATTTTTTTTCTTTTTCTTTTTTTTTTTTAAGGTATACAGTACCTTGCAAAAGTATTCATACCCCTTCTTTTTTTTTTTCACGTTTTATGTTGCAGCCTTATGTTAAACTGCTTTAAATGACTTTTTTCCCACGTCAATTTACACTCCATACACCATAATGGCAAAGCAAAAAAACAGATTTGTGACAACTTTGCAAATTTATAAAAAAAAAAAAAAACTGAAATAAGTACATTGTATAAGTATTCATACCCTTAACTCAGTACTTAATTGAAGCACTTTTACAGTCTCAAGTCTTTTTGGGTATGATGCGACAAGCTCTGCACATCATTGCCATGCATTTGGCAATTATCTGCCATTCTTTGCCTCACCTCTTCACCTATCAAGCTCTGTCAGCTTGGATGGGGTCTGGCAGACATTTTCAGGTTTCTCCAGAAATATTTGATTGCGTTCAAGTCAAGGCTCTGGCTGGGCTACTCAAGGACATTTACAAAGTTGTCTATAAGCCACTCTTGCTGTGTGCTTAGGATCATTGTCCTGTTGGAAGGTGAACCTTCTGCCCAGTCTGAGGTTCTAAATGCTGTTGACTGGGTTTTATTTAAGGGTATCTCAGTATTTTGGTTCATTGAGCTTTCCTTCTAATACTACTGAGTCCCTCAGGGCCTGCCACTGAAAAACAGCCCCACGTGAGACTGCTACCAGCACACTTCACTTTTGGGATGGTACTCTGCAGGTGATGAGCAGTGCTTGGTTTCCTTCAAACATGATGCTTGGAATTGAGGTTCATCAGACCAGAGAATCTTGTTTCTCATGGTCTGAGGCTCTTTTAGGTGCTTTTTTTGCAAATTCCAAGTGGGTTTTCTTTCATCTGCATATAGGATCATGAAGCTCAACTAGAGTGACCATCAGCTTCTTGGTCACCAGCCTAACTAAGACCATTCTCCATCAATTGCTTAGTTTCGTTTGGCCAGAAGGCCAGCTCTAGGAAGAGTCCTAGTTATTCCAAGCAATTGATAATTATTGATACCATTATGGATAATGGAGGCTTCATGCTTCTGTGAACCTTCAGTGCAGCAGAATTTTTTTCGGAACTCTTCCCCAGATCTGTCCCTTGACGCAAGACTGTTTTTGAGCTCAACATGCAGTCCTTTTGAACTGGTTTTTGCTCTGGTTTGTATTTTCAGATGTTAGACCTTTTCTGAGAGGTGTATGCCTTTCCAAATCATACTCATTCAAATAAACTCCACTCGAAGTGTAGGAAGATCTGCAAGCAATTTGAGTGCTCCTGAGCTAAATTTCAAGTGTCCCAGAAAAGGGTATGAATACTTATGCAATGGAATCTTTTCATTTTTTTTTATTACTAATAAATTTGCAAACTTGTTACAAACCTGTTTTGTGCTTTGTCATTATGGTGTATGGAGAGTAATTTAAAGCAGTTTAACATAAGGCTGCAACATAAAATGTGAAAAAAATGAAGGGGCATGAATACTTTTGCAAGGCACTGTAAACAGAATTGCAGAAAATGTAAGATAAAAAGTTGCAATTACCTTTATTTGTTTTATTCTGTTGCAGAAACAGGCTTCTGTAACATCCAACTTTTATGTTGTAGATAATACTGCATTCATAGTTGTTTCATATATCAGAATATCAAAATATACTCATTACTTTCTAATGCAATAATCAGGATATTCATATAGCAAATAACGTAAGGCGGGACTTGTTTTTATCCATTTAGATTTGATTATATTGCTATTGGCTGCCGGTGATATCATTGTTTAATGTAATTTTGGTCACAAAAGCAGACATGAAAAGTAATTTAAGAGGCAGAGACCGTTATTTCATTTTGATGAAATATAATGAAAAGATTATATTTTAGAACAACATGTTTTGATGAATCATGCACATTGACCAGGGACATGTATTATGCAAGTAAACAGGGTAAACTTTGTATTCATTATAAGATAGCCGCGACAAAGTTTGGCTAATATGGCTCAGATCTTGTTTGATTTGTGGGCTGAAATTATGCAGCTCGCAGTTAAAATGTTTTCCAGTAACATTGATTGTTTTCTATATGCAAATAATCAAACTGAGAAACATTTCAGTTAGTAATCTAATCAAATTGACAAGGCGAATAAACATTTGTTCTATTTATGCTTTGTTTGTGTTCTGGTGTTCAGCAATCTCTGGAGGCTCAGCGGGGGATCTCGGGCTACAGCGATACGCAGGAAGAGCTGGAGAGAGTCTCCGCTATCAAGAGCGAGCTGGACGAGATGAAGGGACGAACGCTGGACGACATGTCTGAAATGGTGAGCTGGGCCAGGCAGATGGATAATGATGGATAATGATGCACTAGCTCTCATGTTGTTTCCTCCAAACGTTCTGTTCTGTGTTTTGGGAGACTGTTAATATGCATATTACATTGGGGAATGTTAATGAGGTCATAAACTTTTTAGAGGAGTTTATTTTGCCACGGGGTGCAGAGTTTGTTCGATACAACTCCCTGCTGACACTTGTCTTTTTAGCCCAAGATAATTAGCGATAAACAGAGAGTCAGTAGAAGCGATTAGTAGAGGCTAATTAGAGGTAGTTTTAAATCATTTCATCTTTACTATGAGATACACTACTGTTCAACATTAAAGGAGAACTCCACTTCTAGAACAACAATTTACAAATAATTTACTCACCCCCTTGTCATCCAAGATGTTCATGTCTTTCTGTCTTCGGTCGTAAAGAAATTATGGTTTTTGAGGAAAACATTTCAGGATTTTTCTTCATATAGTGGACTTCAATTGTGCCCCCGATTTTGAACTTCCAATATGTAGTTTAAATGCAGCTTCAAAAGGCTCTAAACGATCCCAGCTGAGGAAGAAGGGTCTTATCTAGCGAAACAATAGGTCATTTTTTTCAAAAAATACAAATTTGTATACTTTTTAAGCACAAAAGCTCATGTAGCACAGGCTCTGGGATGCACGTTCTTGAATGATTCATTCATTTTGAATTGATCTTTAATGTGACTCGGGAAGAACGAGTCGTCTCGGGGAGTGATTCGTTCAGTCGCGCACGCGCAACATCCTATTAGGTTCTGTACTGGAATTAGTTCACCTGTTTCGAGTCTTCGGGTTTTTTGAGTTATTCGTTTATCTTATGGGGCTGTCACGTGATGAACGAACGACTCAAACCCAAAAACTTGTCAGATAAGAGGTGAGGTGAGGTAATCACAGACTAAAGACCCAGGTAAACAATGAATGAATCTTTTCTGTTTCTTGTAGCATTATAGTTTTGTCTTCTTTGTAGTGTGATCAACGTTTGTATAAGCAGTAGATGTGTTAGGGAAGTAACACGTAACATTTTAATTATATTTTGCTAAAATGAACGAAATGACTCAAAAAGATTTGTTCATTTTGCTGAACGAGACTCAAAGGTCCGAGTCGGTAAAATGATCCCAACTTCCCATCACTACTACGAATCACATCTAAGTTCATCGCCTGTGTACTCCGGCTCAAAAAGGTAGAGAATGGCGAAAAACTCCATCTTATTTTCTCCTAACTTCAGAATTGTCCGACATTTTTGTAGCTTTTGTTTGTAAACAGCGTTTGACTTACTTGCACTTTGTTAGTCTTTGTGCGTTCGCTTTGTAAACACTGGGTCTGTAGTTCGGCGTGATCTTTCTACGTGATTCAATAGTACGTAGTGTCGTGAACGTGCATCCCAGAGCCTGTGCTACACAAGCTTTTGTGCTTAAAAAGTATACAAATTTTTCTTTTTCTAAAAAAAAAAATGACAGATCGTTTAGCTAGATAAGACCCTTCTTCCTCGGCTGGGATCGTTTAGAGCCTTTTGAGGCTGCATTTAAACTACATTTTGGAAGTTCAGAATCAGGGCACCAATGAAGTCCATTATATGAAGAAAAATGCTGAAATGTTTCCTTCAAAAACCATAATTTCTTTACAACTGAAGCCAGAAAGACGTGAACATCTTGGATGACAAGGGGGTGAGTAAATTATTTGTAAATTGTTGTTCTGGAAGTGGACTTCTCCTTTAATAATAATAATAATGAGAAGAAATGTTTCTTAAAGGATTAGCTCACTTCCACAATAAAAAAATTACCCATGTCATCCAGGATGTTCATGTCTTTCTGGCTTCAGTTGTAAAGAAATTGTGTTTTTTTTTTTAAGGGAAACATTTCAGGATTTTTCCCCATATAGTGGACTTCAGTACTGGTTGAAGGTCTAAATTGCAGTTTCAGTGCAGCTTCAAAGGGCTCTACACAATCCCAACCGAGGACTAAGGGTCTTATCTAGCGAAACGATTGGTCATTTAAAAAAAAAAGAAAAAATTTAGGGCTGTAAAACGATTAATCACGATTAATCGCATACAAAATAAAAGTTTGAGTTTGCCTAATATATGTGTATACTGTGTGTAATTATTATGTATATATAAATACAAACACATTCATGTATATATTTAAGAAATATTTACAAGTATATGTATTTATTATAATTTCTATATAATTTCTATTATATATAGATAAAAATATTTTGTACATAACCTATTTCTCTTAAATATATACATTAATTTGTGTGTATTTCTATATACATAATAATTACACACAGTACACACACATATATTAGGCAAACTCAAACTTTTATTTGGTATGCGATTAATCACGATTAATCGTTTGACAGCCCTAAAAAAAAAATTCTATACTTTTTAATATGTGTTTTTTTTTTAACTCAAGCATTAGTATGCATTTCATTGATTCTCTCTTGGGTCATCATCTGTCATGAAGATTTGTGTTTATTTCAGGTAAAGAAGCTGAATTCAGTGATAGCACAGAAGAAGACTGCTCTGTCTCCTCTGATAAAGGACCTGAGAGCACTGAGACAGGAACACACGGTGAGTGACTGTTAAACGTCAAGCGAGATACTGAAGATACAAAGCCATTTGTTTCTCTCCCCCATACTGAGAATCGCTATCAACTACAAAGAGCCAATCAGCATATCAACTCCGTCAGAATTGAATTCTCTTTTGTTTTGCTTGTTAAAACAGGAGCTCGCTCCAGAGTACGAGCAAAAGAAGGCTCAGTATGACACCTGTGCTGCAGGACTGGAGAGCAACAGGTCCAAGCTGGAACAGGTATTATGGGGTTCAGCCAGGGTTGTGTAGCATTAATACTGAATTGAGAGTTTCTTTAAATTAAAAAAAAAAAATTACATATAACAGATGTAAATTGAATTATCTAAGCTTTAATTACATTTAATAAAATAACTGTATTTCATTCTGTTAATAAATAACTTGAATTTTATACACCATGATGGAACAATGCTTCTTTTCCTAGAATGCTGTTTTTTAATCAAAAATAAAATGAAACATTAGAGCATAAAATTATATTTAATTGATAAATTACATCACTAACTAAATAAATAACACTATATAAAATCTAATCTTTCTGGAATACTATATCTTGTGTGAGATAAGGTAATTCATATTGGAAAAATTTAACGGGTAGTCCTTTTTTTTTTTTAATATTTGGATATCCAAACAACATGAAGCAGGCTTATAACTCAGACGTTATCTCATTTGTTGAATTCATTTGAATTGCAGAGGGCTCGTACCAAGGTGCTTAAAGTGCTTGAAGTACTTGAATTTGACTTTTTGAAATTTAGGGCCTGGAAAACCCTTGAAAATAGCAATATTCCTGAAGAGGTACTTAAAAGTGCTTGAATTATTTAAAGACAATGTATCTATGAAATAAATGTTTCATTTTTTATATATCTTTACTATCTTTTCACGCAAAATTCATGCAATTCAAAAAACAAAATACTTTTTTTCGCTTATTTCAGTTAATAAAACTAATAAAACAAAACTAGCGTGCTAAGCCAGTTGTAGTACTGACAGCATGGCTGAAGATGCGAAAAGAGAAACAGATGAACCAGATCAATTGAGTCATTTATCCTGGAATTGCTCCGACTGATTCAAACTTGTGACTTCGATGATTTATTTCAAATGATTCACTCACAAAAAAAAACAAAAAAACCCCAGATCAAATTAAAAGAGCCAATAATTTTTTTAATTTCAGCATTGCTTGTAATAATTTTAAAAAGCAAAATGTTTTTGCATCGCAAAGTGATTTACCGATCAAAGTGCTCCAATTGGATTGCGATCACAATTCACTTGATTCAAATCGGGACTTCAGATCGTGTATAAAGAATGATTTGATTTAGACTGGGATTTTGGAGTGGGTTGGCAAATCATTTGAATTAGATTGGAACTTTGGAGCAGGTTCGCGAATCTTTTGATTCAGATTGGAACTTCGGTGCAGGGTCACGAATCATTTGATTCAGATCGGGACTTCAGAGCGTGTATTGCGAATCATTTGTTTAAGATCAGGATTTTGGAGTGGTTTTGCAAATATTTATTCAGATTTTTTTTTTTTTTTAAATAAAATTGAATATACATGAGCAGGCAGTGATTTAATGTCCTGATGTTATACAGGAAGTTAGGATGCTCAGGGAAGAGACGGCACAAGAAGAAAGCCGATATCATCATGTTAACTGCATGAGAGAGGTAAAACCATCTTCCTCGCAGACATCAGAGATTACTAGTCCTGTGGTTTTCTCTCACTGTTCATCCTCCACAGATTGTTGAGAGTCAAATGCAGAGGGCGGCAGATCAGAGTAAGATCAATCAGTCAATGGACCTGCAGGTGCGGAGGACAGCTCTCAGGTAAGAAACTGGAGATATATGTGCTAAACGCTCCAGTGAAAAGACAGACGTGCACACAAAGCATGAATTCATGCTTCATAACTGACAAACAAATGATCCCTGAGAGACTCTTTTGAGCTGGCAGCTCTCAGCACGCCTGCCTGCCTACTGCTCAGAACCGTTGTTTTTTTCCACGTCTTTTGTTTCAGTTATGCTTCAAGTATCTCTTCACCCATTTCTGATCCATGCAGCCTACACATTTGAAAAGTTTCGCAGAATTTCTGCTAAATGTGGAGGCGAGCGATAGCCTTGCGGTTAAGGATTTAAGCTGTTAACACAAAGGTTGCAGGTTCAATCCCAAGTAGGAGTGACTCAGGAATTGGAGAATTGCTGTAATCATAAGTTATAAGTTCTTTTACCATTGTCAGATTAGATTTGTTTTCCTTCCAAGCAACGCAATAAAAGTTTGTTTGGATAACTCTACAATAGGAAATAAGTAAATGTGGCATTTAAAGGAACGGTTCACCCAAAAATGAAGGATGAAGGAATGCTGTCATTTACTCACCCTAATGTCATGCTAAGCAGTGTAGTAAACTAAAACTTAAAATGTAAAAAAAAAAAATAATTAAATAATTAAATACATTTTTTGTTAGTTACAATGACATTTCTAATTTTCCATGTAATTTACGTTGAAGCACTCAAATGTATTAAAACTGAAACTGAAATTAAAATGCATAAAAACTAAACTTAAAAAAAAACGAATAACAGCAAAATTACTACTGAACTAATAAAAAAATTAAAAATGTAAAAACGTATAAAAAAGAATTCAAAATATTGAAATTTACTAAAATTAAAATAAAAACTAATAAAAACAAATTCAAAATATTAATTACTAAAACTAAAATAAAAAACTAATAAAAATTAAATAATAATAAAAATGAATTCAAAATAATAAACACTAGTTCAAAATATTAAGAATTACTAAGAGGTGAAGTTCAATGAAAGTTCAGAACTGATGTTCAGAATGTTTGTGCTGCTGTTTTGCATATAATCAAAGCATATAATGAACAGGGCCTCTCAAGCTCTAAAAGGATAAATATACAAATGTGTATATATATATATATATATATATATATATATATATATATATATAATGCATAAATAACTAAACTTTAAATAAATAAAATGATAATAATTTTAATTATTTTATTTAAATTAAAATAAAAATAAAATGAAAATAAAAATAATACAAAATTAACAATTTTTAAAAATTATAAAAAATCTTTTAAAATATTACTAATTGCTAAAACTAAAAAATAATAATAATAATAATAATTACTACAACTAAAATTAAAATAAAAACTAATTAAAAAATTCAATAATAAAACTCATCCAAAATATTAATAATTACTAAGATAGGACAGAAATGATGTTCATGCTGCTGTTTAGAAGCGATGTTCAGAATGTTTATGCTGCTATTTTGCATACAATGCAAGCATATAATGAACAGGGGCTCTCAAGCTCCACAAAGTACAAAAAAAAAAAAGATAAAAGATGTCATTATGAGTCATGCGCTATATTCCAACTCTTTAGAAATCATATAATAGTTTTGTGTGGAACAGACTAATAATAAGTTGTTATTCACTGATTTCATTTAATTTCCTTGCATATGCACATGCAATAAGGCTTTGAAAGCCTTAAAAGAAGTAGTGCACAATGCATGTGGATTTTGTATGGTACTTTCATAATGTTTATCATAATGTTTTGACACTATGTGGTTATACTGAACAGAAAAGAACAGCTTGGACATGAAAAAAGTGAAACAGGTTTGGGAAAACACGAAAAAAAACAAGCATTTCTTTAAGGAATCATTGTATATCCTTTCCTTACAGAGAGAAGTACATTGCAAACATGGGAGAGCAGGAGTCCTTGGGCAAGGTGAGGAGACACATCTGTCAAATCTCTCTGACTTAGTTCCATCAGGTCGTTTACTTGTCTTTATCTCATCTGTTGGGGTCAACCTGGTGTTAGTTAAGAGCCGGGGGCCTGACCTCTGCGATATTTCTGCCAAACCGTGCGGAGCATGCGATCAGTGTCATGCCACATCGTGCCAGTGTTAGAACAAAGCTTGTGTAATCATCGCTCTGATGTACAACCAGTGGACCACCCTCCCAGCACGGTGGAAGGAGAGACGACGGCATGCCAAACTCTCTCATAACTGTCTGTCCTGCCCTTTAACTGTTTACTGCTGCTACTTTACAAGCTTTCTGAATCCATGAATTATGCCAAAATTGACTGCTGGCACATGGGTACAATAAATGTAGTAGCTCAGCAAGAATTTGAAATTCAGATGAGGTATCACGGGTCAGTTTTTTTTTTTTTTGCACCAGCCATGCTTTGAACATATGTAAATGATTGTTTTTATCTCCAATTAGCATTGGAACATCTAGCACCAGGCGTGTTTTTCAAAGCTGGGGAACATTGTATTTCTGTGGGCTCGCAGGTTTTACGTCAGCAGGTGAAGCAGGTGCGAGAGAATCAGGAACCCAATATGAGACAGATGAAGATGTGGAAGGACCTGGAGGCGCTGTTGGAGTGCAAGAAGCAGTGCTACCTCAAGGCTCAGAGCCAGGCACCTATCGGGCACGTCATCCAGGATGTTGGCAAGGATATGCTGGTTCTGTGATGATATTTCCCTCATAAAAGTTGTCTTTCTGGTCATTAATGTATTAATTGTATACATTAGTGTATATGCACAATTGTATGTATATTCATTTGTACGTGAAATGAAATTTTGATGAACAATTTTTTTTACCCTCAGGCCATCCAAGAAGTAGATGAGTTTATTTCGTCATCCAAACAGATAATTATTAACAGAAAATTAGCATTACATCATTTGCTGCTCACCAATGGATCCTCAGCGGTGAATGGGTGCCGTCAGAATGAGTCCAAACAGCTGATAAAAACAACACAATAATCCACAACACACAACTGGCCAAAATACATAATAACACTTGCTTTACTTATTTTACTTATTTGTTTAAAACCATTTTTAGCTTGATCTGTGCATATTTCTATGGAAGCCTGTTTCCGCCACTGAATAAAATTTTTTAAAAAAGGTTATTGCGACTTATAAACTCCCAATTGCATGTTATAAAGTCAGAATTCCAAGATATAAAGTCGCAGTTCTAAGAAATAAAGTCAGAATTGTGTGATATAAACTCGTAATTCTGAGAAATAAAGTCGCAATTGCATGATATAAACTTGCAACTGTGAGTTATAAATTTAGAATTCCGAGGTATAAAGTCGCAATTCTAAGAAATAAAGTCAGAATTGCGTGATATAAACTCGCAATTGTGAGTTATGAAGTCAGAATTCCGAAATATAAACTGGCAATTCTGTGAACATATCAGTCTTTTTTTTCTCTTCAGGACTGGACTTTATAACTCACAATTGCGAGTTTGTATCTCATAATTCTGAGAAAAAAAGTCAGAATTGCGAGATACAAAGTCGCAATTGCGAGAAAAAAAGTCAAAATTGCGAGTTCTAGCAATTCTGACTTTATAACTCGCATTTATAACTTCTTATAACTTTTTTATTTTTTATTCATTGGCGGAAATGGGCTTCCATATATTTTTCTCCTGATTCAGACAAAAAGAGGACTAGTATTTTAGTCAGTAACAACAGTTTGAAGTGTTGAATTTCTTACAAACAGGCATCTTTTTGCTTCACAAGACATTAATTGATGGACTGGAGTCGTGTGGATTGCTTGTGGATTATTGTGATGTTTTTATCAGCTGTTTGGACTCTCATTCTGACGGCATCCATTCATTGCAGATCCATTGGTGGCCAAGATAAGTTTATCCAAATCTATTCCAATAAAGAAACGAACTCATCTGCATCTTGGATGGCCTAAGGGTGAGTAAACTTTAAGCAAATTTTCATTTTTGAGAAACCTATTCCTCTAAAACGGTATATTAGTATATATAAATGCATTCCGAAGTGAAAAAGCTCATATCCTAAAGGTCGTCTGGATAAGAGAGTTCAAAACCCTCTGACACACTAACATCCAACAAGTCACTAGTCTCGGTTTTGACACATCTTTAAGAACAGAGCTCCAGTCTATGTGTCCAAAGATAACGCCCTACAAAGTGCTACACTTTGGATACGTCCGCGCTCCAGGTTATTTTGGGAAACAACAGCCATGACCTTGGGTAGAAGAGCTGTCCAATTTAGGAATTCAGTTGGATCTCCTTTTGTTGCTCTGTCAGGGTAGTGCTACAGTAGTAAACAGACTTGTCCAATCATCATTCGTGAGTAGCTTATTCACCAAATGTTCATTTTCTTCTACTGTCCTTTTCCACTATATGGACAAGTGAGAAGACTGCTAGGCTATTTTTTGAAAAGTTAGAAAAAAAATGTATCATAAAGTCATATAAATTGTAAATTAAAGATTTATACAGTTATTTTTTAACATTCTAATGTACATTATTCCGCATTACACATCCTGTATATAGATCCTGCAGCTACAGGTGCCATTCTGGTGATACTTTTTAGAATATCCAGTAAACTTTCTCTCTTTCTTTCTCTGTTTGGTGCACCCATCCAGAATGTCATTGTTTGGATAAGAATCAATATCAGCGCAGCATACCCCTACGCATATATAAATGGATCTTTTCTATAAAAATGGATATGCTAGAGCTCCAGGGTGGTAATTCATTCATTTATTCGTATATTAATATAATAATAATATGCATAGGTCACCCCGAGTAGGTGTAAGCACTGCATCCTGGCGTACTGTTGCGTAGCAGTGTGTCTGCAGCATAATAGACATCTGGCAGCTTAAATACTGAGTCAGTCACATTCTAAACTGCCTCATCATAATCACAATTAGATTTTCTTTTATCAACAAACAGAATAGAACAGCTAAAGTTTTACACTCCAAAAGGATGTACGAGAAAAGGAAAAGAATATATCTTTCAAAAATTTTGTTTAGAATAAATTTGAGAGGTTTGTAAAAATGTAATATTTGTATCCATGCTGATTTTATTTTTTTACCATTTACTACTTATGATTAAAAAGTATTAAAATGCTTTAGTTTAAACTTAAATATGTAAGTAAACATTAATAATTATTTTAAAGGTTAAAAAGTCATGTTTTCTAATAACCTTGACCAAAAAACATTTAAAAAGTGTGAATAATTAATAAAAAAAATCTGTGCTATTTTAAGGACACTATTTTATGGTTTCTTGTCACATACGCGCGCGCACACACATACACACACACACATTTAAAATATATATATATATATATATATATATATATATATATAATTTTTTTTTTTTTCCAGACAGTTACATCAATATGACGAAAAGCCGTTTTTTCCAGATTAAAACATTGAAAAAAACAGATATCTTTGTATTAATGTATTTTTTAATACATTATCCAAACCAAGAGACTAAAGTTACGTCACTGACCCATATATATAGGCTAAATATAGGGACACAAAAAGCAAAATACTAAAGGTATAAAAAGAAACTGCAGTCATTTCCCATAAATACACGTGTAGACAGCTTTCTAAGAACACGGTTTACCTGTGGGTTCAAGCATCTACCTGCGTTGAAGAGGCGGGGCAAAAGTTATATCAGCTGCATTGAGTGACAATCTGTTACACCAGTGAGCAAACGGCTGCTCAATCTACGTCAGTGCTGCTCGAGCCAAAGACGATTGATTGGATGTCGATGGGCTCCCTGGACAGTCGCTGTCCAATCAGCGTCCTCCACATGCGGCAGAGAGGCAATAGTGGGTCTCCTGCGATAAAACAAGAGTAAAACGCCGCTTCCATCACCACTGAACGGGAGAGAAGGACGGCGAAAGGGGTCGACCGTCACATTTCCAGGCAGGCAGAGGCTTGGACGGGGGGTGAATGTGATGTACTAAGCAAGGATCTTTTCTTTTGGCTTCCACTGACTCCCAGTTCTTTGGGGAACAAGAAGAAGATAGAAGAACTCCTGTTTGGATAAGGCTCCTGGAAGGTGCATTTGCCCGTCTCAACTTTCTACATATGTTCTACATTGGATGTCAATGCATGTGTCACTCATAGGCATTTTCGTATCTATTTTTTTTTTTTTTTTTTTGACCAAGGCAGATTTCTTGAGCGGGATCCTCTTCCCATTTAACCATGGAGAACGCTCACACCAAGAGTGTGGAAGAAGTTTATAGTTATTTCAGCGTCAACGAAAGCACGGGACTGACTTTAGACCAGGTGAAACGGCAGAGAGAGAAATGGGGTCCCAACGGTACGTCTGATACTTTGTGTCGACATGAGCGACTGACGATTTGAACTTGACATGAAATTGTTACATTTGTTGCAATCAGCCGGCTGGAGCGTTCGAAGGCGCTGACGTCATCAAACACGTTTGTATGGCAAGCCGAGATAACATTTATTTTTTAAATTCAAACTAATATCGGTTTTATGCTGCTATTATTTAAATTTCTAGTAAATAATTAAATACTGACTTGTATATTTTTAGTATATCTACGTATGTAGATTAATTTTAGTTACGTTCACTATTTTGCTTTCAGTTTACCTAAATTAATAGACACTTGTTGTGAAATCCAGTTGTTACTTTAGGCATTTTTAAGTTTATTGGTAAGACAGTGAATAGTAGTCATTCTGAATAGTCATTGACAAGTAATGCAGCTAGTGAGATAAACTAAAGAAACAACATCAGTAATAACTGGGATTTATTAGATCGATCTGTTACGATCTAATAAATAACTACTATTAAAGCTTGAATATGTGTAGAAAAAAGTCCTAGTGTAAACCAGTAAATAGTTACTAGTAAAACTAGAATAGGTACCAGCAACAACTGGACTATAGACTAGTACAGGGGTGGCGAACGCTGGTCCTGGAGAGCCGCAGCCCTGCATAGGTTTGCTTCAACCCTAATCAAACGCACCTGAACAAGCTAATCAAGGTCTGAAGGGTTACTAGAAAGCAACAGGCAGGTGAGTTTTAATTAGGGTTGGTGCTGAACACTGCAGGGCTGCAGCTCTCCAGGACTGGAGTTTGCCACCCCTGGACTAGTAGGAAGCAAAGATTCCCATAAAAATGAATGGCAATTTTTTTTTTTAATACAGTTGCAAGTAACAATGGAATAGTTACTTGTCTTAAAGGTGCAGCGTGTAAATTTCAGTGGCATCTAGCGATGAGGTTTTGAATTGCGCATAGAGAAGCTACGGTAGCCTAACAAGGCCAAAGATGTCATTGTCTGAGACAGCAGAGAGTACCCAGTTGTAAATTAAGGAATTCTATTTACTTAATTATTCAGCAAACCAGTATGTTATTGCTAATATTATTGTTACTTCATCATGTCAGTGTTTTATTTGCAAGAACAACATAGTGATGAAATGTGCTCTGCAGAGCAGTTTGTCCTTTTACGGCTACTGTAGAAAAAAATGGCCCCGCAAAATAACGAATTTTCATGTAAGGGGACCTGCGGTGTATGTAAATAAAAACTGCTCATTCTAAGGTAATAAAAACATAACTGTTTAAAATGTGCTCTTTATACACCTCTGAAAGCATAGTTGTGTATATTATATTGCATTTCTGTCAGAAATGTTAGATCCTCCTAAATATTACAAACTGCACCTTTAACTGTCAAAGAATATGTATGAGTGATTAACTGAATATTTATTAGTCATTTGTTTCGGTAGTAACAAATCTAATGAATAGTTAATAGTGAAACTGCAAAATACTAGTCAGGGTTGGATTAATAAGTGCTGATGGCTTAAAAATGCATGAGGGGAAAAATGTTAAAACAGCTTGCCATACACATTTTCATTAGACTTTGACAAGGTGGAAGACAGGCACAAACAGGCCAGAAATAATCTGAAAGAGATGTTTAAATCCTTCCCACTTTATGTCGCAGGGCAAAGTGAGCATAGCTAAGACTGGTCTACAGTCTTCCTCTTTCATCAGTTATACAGAAATCATGCTTTTATGAAGACATGAGTGAAAATATTCCTGTCAGCACCCGGCTCAGAAACAGCTTGTAAATGTTTCACAGCATGTGCTCAAATAAGGGCCAAATATTCACTCATTTGGATTAAAACCAAATATTCATTCACATTTTTTTTTTTTCTTCTCAGAGTAGGTGGAAGATAGTTATTGCTTGAAATCCCTAGAGGTATTATATAAAAATGTTGATAATAGCGTTTTTCAGTGGTGTTTTTTGTAGGTAAAGACTAATTTAATCTTTAAGTTTTAAAAGGTTCTCATGAGATTGCAGATTTTAATGTAGTTTACAATTGTGTTTTAGTCAATGTCAAATCAATTTATGCTTTGGAATGTATTTACATGTGTTTTTGTAACTTTATTCTTCGTCTTTTTCATATCCTTCAACAAACAACAGAGTTGCCTGCTGAGGAAGGTAATATTACTTTTTAAACTATACCATGATGTTTTCACTGTACTCCTCATGTGATTCTGATCAAATTTAATTTTGACAGGAAAATCTATATGGGAACTTGTCATCGAGCAGTTTGAAGATTTACTTGTGCGGATTCTTCTACTGGCAGCTTGTATATCTTTTGTAAGTACATGTTCTGGCAGGTTTCTGCAGTTGTTGTTGTTTATATGGTGCAATATTCCTTGAGTGCAAATAGGGTCAATATAGCCATTTCTCAGACATGATTCAGCACAGATTCATGTCAAGGTGTTGATTGCTTTACACCAGAAACCACCCGCAGCGATACATGCACTGAAATAAACACGGATTGCTATCCTGAAGAGCTGTGAAAGTGAAGATGTCTTGTTAGCTCCTTGAGTCTCGCACACCTCGTATTGGGTTACTCACAGGTCAGAAGGGCTAAACAGCTGAGGAAGCGGAACTCCTTAGGAATGGTGACAACAACATTCAGTGAGATGGAGTGCCTGTCACTAGCTGCCAAGCAAGACGTCTTAGTAGTGCACTGCTGTTTTACAGCTGTGGTTTAAGGACCTCTTGATTAATGAGCCTAGATAGTTTACCACCGAATGAAAAGACACGTGGCTGTTTGCTTGGAGACCTGAAAGGGGCAGTTAGGCTGTCAATCAAATTTATGTATGGGGTCAGTGCTTAATACAGTGGTGGTGTAGCATAGTGTTTAAAGATTTACCCTAGCAAGTAGCAGGTTGTTGGGACAGTATATGTACAGTATGTCTGTATAGTAGTTAATATCCGATGTGAAAGATATTACATTAAACATATAAATGAAATTATAAATTAGTGCTCTCAAATCGATTAATCGCATCCAAAATAAAAATTTGTTCACGTAATGTAGTTGTGTCTACTGTGCATATTTACATGTATATGTAAATACACATGCATGTATATTTACTTAAGATTTATAATAATAAATATATACGTACAAGTATACACAGCACACACACATGTATTATTTTGGATGTGACTAATCGCAATTAATCGATTAATATACATATATACAATATACTAATGTGCACTTATCTATTCTATACACACACTTAATATATTTAAAAAATTATAGCAAGATATTGCACATTCTTTTTATTTTTTCTATCTATCTATCTATCTACACACTTAATATATTTCAGAAATTATCACAAGATATTGCACTTTTGTTAATATTTATTTTTTATTTTTCATCTATCTATCTATCTATACTCACACTCTTAATATATTTCAGAAATTAAAGCAAGATATTGCACATTTTTATTTTTTAATATTTATATATATTTTTTTTATCTGTCTGTCTATACACATACTCTTAATATATTTCAGAAATTATAGCAAGATATTGCACATTTTTATATGCAAGATATTGCTCACGGGTCGCCGTGAGCGCAATTGCGCTGTATGTCGATGCACTAACCACAAGGCTATTGGCATTATCTATTTTTTTTAATGTTATAAATTATTTCACAATATATCAAGAAAGTGAGGATAGATCTGAGGATAAGCTGTCTTTGATGGTCCAAAATCATTAGTTACAATCCATCTACATAGCTGATGAGATTAAACTGGCTGGTTTGCTGGAAGGAGAGTGGTATGCCAGCATCGCTCAGCGGAGTGATACTGAGGTGTTGGAGTCTGTGGTTTGACAGCTGTCTCGTAGTTGGCTGTATAAGAGGGCATCTCTGCAGGCCAAATTAGGCCTCTGACCTTCAGTTGCAGGCTTCTCATTACCACAGACAGACCAGTAACTCCATTGTCTCGTGAGAACACCAGCAAGATGTTGATTAAAGGGCTTCAATTTGTGCAGTGTGCATATGACTTTCATGCTATGCATCTAAGGACTTTTTGTTTGAGAAGGATCATGCAAATCCATTTTTAAAGGTGCAAAGCAAAACTATTCTGTTCTCCAAGTTGCTATAGAAGTCTATGCTTAATGATGTGATGGAAAGTAAATAGATGTTGCTGCTGCTTATTTTAGAAGGAGTTCATATGTAAAAATGCATCTAAATGAGGGAAATAACAGATGTCGTGCTGTGGCTGCAGTGAGCTGTAGGAGTTTTATTTCAAGTCATTAAAACATACTGCTGCATTTGGCTTTCTCCAGCGTTTAAACTTTTTGTTTAAAGTCATGCAGATTATGCAATCCAAACAGAATCTCATTTGTAAACGGGCTGTGTTGAATCCATTATGAGACGACAAATGTCACTGGCGTGTCTCATCTAGAATCTTGATCTACTGGTCTTGAAATTTCCGCAGGGTGTTTTGAATGTAAAATTCTTGATTAGATCAAACGGGATGTGTTGTGACATGACTTTCTCTTTTTTTATTGCAGGTATTAGCCTGGTTCGAAGAGGGAGAGGAAACAATCACTGCCTTCGTGGAGCCTTTTGTAATCTTACTGATTCTTATAGCTAACGCCATTGTAGGTGTTTGGCAGGTCAGTAGAGTCATGAATTTTGAATGATTACAGGTGAAGTGTGTAATTTCTGCACAATTAAAAAAAATAATGACCGTTATCAAACATGTTTCTCACAAAGAAAGTCCCATCCCAAACTCAAGTGAATACAATCTGCTTTTTTTCACATTTGATTATCTCCATCTCAGGAACGTAATGCAGAAAATGCCATTGAAGCCCTTAAGGAGTACGAGCCAGAGATGGGCAAGGTGTACCGTCAGGACAGGAAGACCGTCCAGAGGATCAAAGCCAAAGACATTGTGCCTGGAGACATTGTGGAGGTCGCTGGTAAGTGCTGCCTTTTATTTTGTCAAGTCTCCTCCGAATGCAGTTATTAGTGTGGTCATTGCACTTATGGGTTGTTATATGAGGTAATTACAGCCTCTCAGCTCTCCTGTCCCTGTATGGACCCCGTACAGCTTCACTATATAAGTATAGGTATTTTTGGTTGCACCTGTTGATTCTCAATGGACTGTGTGCGTCAGTCCTCATCACATGTTTGTCAGTGCTCACGCTCTATCCAGAAGTATATCTGTATCCATTGTTGGCACTTTTGGTTTGCTTCTCATAGTTTTTCTTTATATTTATATGGAGATGGCTTTCAAATTTCTCTGAGCTCTTGCAAATAATTAATGTAGTATGTGAAGAATTGCTTTTTTGGATTTTATAGTTCACTTCCATAATAAAAATTTCCTGATGATTATCTCACCCCCATGTGATCCAAGATGTTTATGTCTTTCTGTCTTCAGCTGCAAAGAAATGAAGGTTTTTGAGAAAAACATTCCAGGATTTTTCTCCATATAGTGGACTTCAATGGAAGCCAATGAGTTGAAGGTCCAAATTGTAGTGTCAGTGCACATTCAAATAACTCTACATGATTCTAGCCAAGATATAAGGGTCTCATCTAGCAAAACAATCTGTCATTTTCTTAAAACAATAAAAATGTGTATATATATATATATATATATTTTTTTTTTAACCACAAATGCTTGTCCTCACGCATCGCGTAATCATGTTGGAAAGGTCATGTGTGATGTAGGTGGAAGTACCGACCCAGTGTTTACAAAGCGGATGTGCAAAGAAAGTCAAACACCCTTTACAAAAAAGGTAAAACGACGATTTTGAAGTTGGAGGAGAAAATTAGTTTTTCGCCCTACCCTACCTTTCTGAACTAAAGTACGCAGATGAAGAACGTGTGACCTTTCCGACGTGATTACATAATAGGTGAAGTCATAGATGTGCATCGCAGAGCTAGTGCAAGATGACCATTTGTGGTTACATGCATTTAATTTTTTTATTTTTATTTTCTCGTCCAAAAAATAAAATGACCGATCGTTTGACTGGATAAGACCCTTATTCCTGGGCTGGGATCGTGTAGAGCCCTTTGAAGCTGCAATGAAACCTTTGAACCTTCAACCTATTGACCCCTATTGAAGTCCACTATATGGATAAAAATCCTTGTACGTTTTTCTCAAAAACCTTAATTTTTTTGCGACTGAAGACAGAAAGACACAAGCATCTTGTATGACATGGGAGTGAGTAAATAAGAATTTTTATTCTGGAAGTGAATGTGATATTAAAAATGAAATGCATGATAATTTTCCCAAATGTTCCTGCGGTTGATGCATAAAAGCATCGCACTTTATGGATCGCAAATTATTTTCATTTCATCATTTATTTAAAGATTCATTCGCTGATGTTTAAATCTACATCATTATCTGGTCATGATTCTTACTCCTCACATTACAAAAAAAATCTGAAAAAAATAAGCATGCATTATTTGTACAAAATGCAATTTAAAACACTTCAGGTTTGCTGTGCTTGTTTGTAGGACTGCACAATTTGTAATTGTATATCACAGTATAAATGTTGTAATTATATATCAATATGAGTATAAAATAATAACAGCAACAACATTAATGATTGTAGTAGTATTGGTGGTAAATAAAATATTAAACCTAAGTATTACTATTGTGATATTTCACTGCAAAATAAAAAAGAAGTATTTAAGAAATAATGTAATTTTACAGCACTAAAAATGACAATGCTGATCTCTTAATTTCTTTTTGCAAACATTAAACCTTCAACCTTTTATTTTGGTTAAAAAATGCAAGCGAAATCAAAATTGACAATCCTTTTTTTTTTTTTTTTTAATAGGATGTTGCTGTTTTTATTATAAATTATTTATCCAAATAACTTCCCCTTCTTGCAACAACATCTATTATCTTTCCTGATGATGTATGTCTTGGCGTTAGAGCGGGAAAACTTGTCACTCACATGAGATTGGAGCAATAGCAAATGTCAGCGGTCCAACAATCCAATCAGTTCCCAGTGGACCAAATTAAAACCAGCCCTGCCTCCTTTTCCTTCTTTTTCTCTCATTCGGGAAGTTGCTTCATGTGGCACAACACAACTTTAAAGCTAGTTTATAATTGTGTCTAATTACAAGTTTAATGAAACTGCAGTCATATCGCACTTTTAGTTTTATTTTAAAGACCTTTTCCATGTTTACATTCTATAATCAAGTTCCCATTGCATCTACCAATCTATTGCATCTAGAAATCATGAAAAAGATTGATTTATTTATTTATTGTACATTACGCTGCTGCCACACAACTCTAATATAAACATGCAATTTCTTTCCCAGCTGTTTACCTTCACAGATGTAACCGACTATTTTTGTAACTTGTGTGCTTTTAACATAAACTTGTGTGTATTTGGCAGTTTAAGCACAATAAGACATGAAGGAGAACTAAGTTTAGTAATCACATGCCATGTAATAGCAGCTTTTGTCTGAGTGCTTTGGAAGTGTGCCCAGAAAACCCTGTATCAGAACTTTAAACTAAGATAGTTTAAAACGCAGGATTTCAGCACAGTAGCCATGATAATTAAAACCAAACAGATGTTTTTTAGCAGAATATCTGAGTTACGAGCTGTAAAGGTACAGCCCTATTCTGGAAAAGGGGGCGGGGAGCAGCAGTTCATTTGCATTTAAATAGACATGCCTGAAAACAGCGTGTTTCCGCTTCCACTCAAAATAGGCATTTTATATAGGCAAAATTATATAATAAATGATCTGTGTGGTATTTTGAGCTGAAAATTCACAGACACATTCTGGGGACACCTGAGACTTATATTACATATTGTAAAAAGGGACATAAAATTATGCAGTCCTAGTTTGTGCCTAATTTTTTATTTTTATTTTATTTTTTTTTTAACTCGCATGTAATGTAGGATCAGATCTGATCGTGTCCATGTTTTATAGATGAAGCGCCTGGTTTCTTGCATTAATAAGTGTTTTTGAAGACTTGAGAGATCGAAAAGCATTAAAACAGAGCCTGTGAGGATAAGGAAGCAGGTTCAGGTGATGAATGTGCTCATTTGATGCATGAAAGAACAGGCAGTATGTTTTAACCTTTAAATCTTTGCAGCAGAACTGGTGCTGTATGTTTTGTGCATAGTGGTAGATGTTATTTTTAGCACTGATAGGCTGTTTAGATTATGGAATGGTTTAATTATAGCTCACATTGACAATGGTGCAGATGACAGGTGTCGGCCCTGGGTCCACCGCCCACCCCTTCTGCAGCGTCCCACAGAATTGCAGCCCGTGACGTCAGTTATGATCCAGACAGACTGCAATGTCACCTTGTAGAGGTCATTGGTAGAATAGTGCTTTTTTGGGGTTAGTGGTTAGACTTAAACCAGGGAACATTTTCCATTAATGCATTTGTTATGTAATTTATCAAAATCTGCAGTTCTGCACAATGTCTCGGTGCATTCTTGCAGATAGGGACGTGATAACAGATTTGCATCACATCCGACACTGTCTGGATGTGGTTAATTTAGGAAGAGTGGGTCACCTGGAGCTTTTTGGCTGAATCTGGAGAGCATTTCGTAGTGTGACATCTGCGCCGATCGTTTAAAGTGCTTTCCTGTGGTCTCTCTCTCTGTCTCTGAATCTCTGTCTCTGCTCCTGCTGTGGGTTGTGAGCATGACGCAGTCCGAGCCTCGGCTCAGCACACCCGCTGCAGAGGACTCTGGGACTGTAACTGGTTTAGTCGTGAACAGAATTACAAATGCTGCCAGCAGCACCCTGACAGCCTATCAGTTCCACGCAGGGCCGAGCTCAGCATGTGGCCCACCTCGCAGTCCTCTCTGCGCACATCTGATGCTTTAATTAGCATAACTTACAACGCTCTTTGATTATTCCAAACCAAGGTACTTTGGTGTTTAAGACAATCTCAGGTGTGATCTTTGAGGAATGCCTGATGTAAGGCTAAATCTTGGTTTTTGGGCAGTTTAAATGCAATGGTTTTCAACTGCAATTTCATCAGCCTTGCGAAAATCTCCTTTATAGGGTTAGTTCACCCCAAAAATTAACATTCAGTCATTAATTACTCGCCCTCATGTCGTTCTAAACCCGTAAGACCTTCGTTAATCTTCAGAACACAATTTCCGATATTTTTGATGAAATCCAAGAGCTTTCTGACCCTGCATAGACAGAAATGCAACTGACACATTCAAGGCCCAGAAAGGTAGTAAGGACATTAAAATGGTCCATGTGACATCAGTGGTTCAAGGGAAATTTTAAGAGGCTACGAGAATACTTTTTGTGTGCAAAGTAAACAAAAATAATGAAATAACGACTTTATTCAACAATTTCTTTTTTTTTTTTTTTTTTTTACTTTAAGTTTAAGACTCCATGAAATCTAAATTTGACTTTTGAGAAATTATTCTCAAAAATTATTATTATTATTTGTTTTTTTAAAACTACAATAAAATAAATTAAATATAACATTTTATGTAACCATTTTCCCCCAGCTAGATAGGTTTATTTATTTTTACTGTATTTGTGTTTTTGTTTAATACTTTTAATAATACTTGTATTTTTATTTATCATTTTTATTTTTTACTTTTTATATATTTTTATCTATGTATGATTTCATTTATTTATACTTTATTTTTATTGCTTCATTTATTTTATTTACTTACCCATCGATCTAACTCGAAGCTCTACAATAACAAGATTATGGGTTTGATTCCCGGGAATGCATGAAATGAAGAAAAAATGTATACAACCTTATTTTAAACTTTATTACATAAATTGTAGCTTTTTTTTTTTTTTTACTGATTATTTAATTTCTATTCTCCCCAAACACCTATCAAGCAACATGGTTATGTTGTCTTTAACAACATAAAACAGAAAGACCTTGTCTAGCCAAACATATTTTTTAGACATTGTTCCACTCTTCAAAGATCAGTCATTTTTATGTATTGCTGATCATCTGAGGAAAGAACAATACTTGAAACTAATTAAATTTTTGAAGTGTGTACAGTGCAGCCGTCTTGTCAAGTGGAAGGGGTCCAGCTCTAACAGCTGCTCCTATTGTTCACTCAGAGAGATGACCTTATAGGGAAGTGCCCATGGTTTCCCACCCCTTTTCCCCCTCATGCAGCCGCTTTCACGTTGGCCTTACCCATCAGCACACTGTGTGCTTTGGGAATTCAAGCACCAAGGGTGGCATGCAGCATTCTGCTGGACCTGGTAACCATCTCCTATCACCGAGGAGCCTTGCGGCAAGCGGCGGGGGCCCAGCAGGTGTTTGATGCCCCCGGCCTGTCAGCAGGGATCCATGAATGGCTGGGTTAATATGAACGAGAGTAAAGGAGATGCTAGCTAGTGCTATTTATCAATGATGGAGTTGGAACAGGTGTCCAATAATCCTCACCACACTTCTCTGAGCACAATCATGCACAAAACTAGTGATTTGTAGATTAGAGATTGGGGATATTTCCTTTTTATGACTGATAAAGGTTGTTTTGATGTAAAGTGTCTGATAACTTATCTTTTTAATAATTGTTACTTTTTTTTTAATCATCTTACAGTTGCTGTAAGTTGCTGATTTATTTACTCAATAATAATTAATATATCAAGTAATTATCATTAAATTTTGTTTGATACAGCCATATTGCTCTGCTATGAGTGTGATATTGCATTTATCAGAATCACATAAGGATCGCGATTCAGTCTTCTAGCAATTTGCATCGAATCACAAATTTAAAAAAAAACGTTTTTTTTTTTTAGGTAATATAATAATAATAATAATAATAATAATAATAATAATAATAATAATAGCATGTTGTTGTCGGAACAAAACTGCAACAGCGATGGAGGAGGAAAAACAAATACATCCTGCTCCATTTTCATCCTTGGATTTCAAGTGTTTATTGATCTTTTTTTTTTATTATGGGAAGTAAATAGTGCAGTGGTTCCCAAACTTTTTCTGCCGGGCCCCCCTTTTGCAGAATAAAAAAAAATTCAAGCCCCACCCCCGCATTTACATATAAACGTAAACACAACTTCAGAAGAATTTATTTGAAACGTAATAATTAAAATTCAGTGTGTGACAACTTACTGAAAAAAAACTAAACAAGGAACTAATTACTTTTAGAGTAGAAACATTAAAAGTAAAGCATGCAGCTTTACTATGTACTATTTTTTTGTACTATGTAACAGCATTCATTGTTTTTTAAACAGATTTTCTCATATTTTCTTCTCTTTGTTGTAGTTGCGATCTTTGAAGTAGATTCATCATCTACTTTACGTTTACATGGCACTTGTTGTCTTTTCAAAAACTTGTCCATGCTTAGAGCAGAACTACTATGCGTCATTCATTTGTAATTTTACTCGGCTAACGGCAGTTCTCATTTCTGATATCAGTTGCACCATCTAGTGGTCTGTTATTTTACGACAAAAACCGCTACAACTGATAACAGACAGCTGCAGTCGTCTTGAGGTAATAAAATGTGATGAAATTCATATTTTGTATTAATTTTTTTTTTTTTACATATGTGGCAAGTAGCCATATAAGAAGCAAGATAATTTCACGGTGGGGTCCTTTATGACCCTGAAAATGTTTCTTTTTTACATAAAAATCTAGGGATGTACCGAAATGAAAATTCTTGGCTGAAACTGCTTTGTAATAATTATTTATTATTTTAATTAATATAGCATTCATATGGGCCGTGAGTAACTCAATGGAACGCACATTCATAGAGCGGAATATTGAGCGGAGCGTCACACATTGAGTGATGTGTGCTGAATACTGCGGGACTGCGCCGCAGATATTTTTGGCCGTTTATCTCTTTCGAATTTCTATAAAAATCGGCTGTAAAAATCTAGCCTTGCCGCGCCCCCCTTATCATAACTCCGCGCCCCCCCCAGGGGTCGCGCCCCCCAGTTTGGGAACCACTGAAATAGTGAATCCGTGATTGGAAAGGCAAGCAATGCATTCTGTGGAGCTACTAAAGGCACATGGTTAGCCGCTTGCTAGCGGTAGCCTGTTACATTAGAGTACATAATATATATTTCACTTACCACAAGAGAGATGACTGATAGGATGATTGCAGATCCTGAGCACCACTGACAAACATTTAATCTTGTAAAATATGTGGTAAGTAGGCCTACTACCGCTCCATGTGATCGCAAATCTCGAAAGTGAAACTAAAACGCAAGTACACATTCAAAAGCGGTTTCAGTGCCCCACATATTAATAATGACTCCCTGATGCCCACAATTTATATACAATATAATTACCCAACAATATAATTGTTAGAGAAAGCATTGAAATCTATTTTTTTCCTCCCATCTTATATTTAGGGTTTTCATAGTACATGTTCTCTCCTTTCTGACTGGATTCGGGCACATCCCTAATGGGAAGTGTAAAGTATTTTTGATTTATTAGGAAGTTAATAGTTAATAGGAAACACTGATTTCTTGATTCAGGACTAACCATACTATAGTGTGTTTTTGTATTAAAATACTGGTGCATTTGATTGTCCAGTGCATACAAAAAAACTGATAAAAATTGTGAATCGTGTTTTAAAAAATTGAAAAATTGTGAATCTATATTTAATCAAATTGTGACCCCCAAGAATCATTTTGAATCGAATCGTGAGGTACCGAAAGATTCCCACCCCTAGCTTTTATACAACAGGTTGACGGCACAAGTGTGTGTGTAAAAATACGAAGGAATGTTAAATTATTGTATTACTGTATTAAAAGGCTCTCTGTATTATGTAGGGTATTATAAGAGCAAGATGGACAGAGCGAGTGTGATTAGCTGCATCTGAAACAGCATTCATTCTTCACCTCAATCTCATATTCACAATAAAACATTACTTTGAATGTCTGCAGAGGAAAGCGATATCTTTATTGTACTATCCTTTCATCTGTTAAGGGTGATGATAGCGCTGCTCAGTGCATTTGCTGACTGTGTGTTAAGAAATAAAAATAACTCCCTTTTAACAGCGTTTTAGTCTCTTTCAATATAGTCTATAAATCTTTACTGCTTACACGTAAAAATGGTCTCTCATCGCCATCTAATGGCGAAATAACTAAACTAAAATCACCATCATGAACACACACCATTTCTCAATACTAAATGCTTCTATTACATACTACTATTATTTATGTAAAATATAATTTATTGAATAATAATATTTAATAATCAACAGCAGTCATCTTAAAAGTTGCTAGGCAATTCAGTCAGAAGTACAAAGGCAGCACTCTGATATACAGCATTGAATTTACATAAAATATAACATGATGAGATTTTGCCCTCAGCCAAAACTATTTGCTCTGGAACAAATAATACATTAATGAGACCATAGACTGCCCGTTAGATTTACCCAAAGTGAGTTATATTTCATGTTTGACCACTATAGAGACATCAGAGCCAGCGGCAAATTCTAGAAGATCTGGCCGAGGTAAGGCTGCTCTCAGCAGGTTCATGAGAGCTGAACGGTTACCAACTCCCTAGAACTCGCATCTCTGAGAACACAAACCAAATTTTCAAATAGGTGTTATCTTTATTAACAAATTGCATATTTGAAATCTAAACAAGTACATTCTCACCTAAAAACTCTTAAAACAACGGCGCCGATAGCCTCGTGGGCAGTGCGTCGACATGCAGCGCTTTGGGCGTCCCGTGTTCGAGTCCTATCCCGATCCTATTCCTCCTTTCTCTTCCACTTCATTTCCTGTCTCACTGTCCTATCAATAAAAAGGCAAAAGTTTCTATAAAAAAAAAAAAAAACATCTTAAAACTACATTCTGTGACACAAAAACAGTATTATTTATAAAATTATAGTGGTTTTGGGCATTCATCATGACACTCGCTGTGAGAAGATTCACAATTCACAAGCGGGGTGATGCAAGCGGTTTTGTTATCACTACAATATCACACCACTGAAAAAGGCTTTCAGCCAATCATATTCGAGGACCAGAAAGAACTGTTGTGTAAATATTGATTTATCTTTTAGATTGTCTGATTGTCCATGCATGTATGATGACTACTCTTTTTCAGGTTTTCTTATATGCAATAAGTGACACTTTTAAACTTGACCCAATAACCTGCAGACTCTCACGGTTCAGCAGTTCCCTGTCAATCAGATGGCTATACGGTGATGACATGTGGCGAGTAAAGACCAGGCATGTTTGTTTGACCCCTGCGTCCTGCATCGCTATAACGAGCAAAGGAATGAAAGCTGTGACTGTGTTGCTGGGGGACTGATGGAAGCATAAACCTTTAAATGAAACTGCTTTTCGTCCTCCTGTGGAGAGTTAGGTGTGAGCTATTTTACCCTGCTGATTGATGCATGCTGAAAGTATTTTAAGATACTAAAGTGCTTTATGATATGACAGCTGGAATGCATGTATATGCTGCATCTTCTTTTCCACTGTGTGCTTTCTTGATCTCAAACGCTCCATTAGTAGTTGAGCTGAATGTGTGGCGAGTCCTTGTGTGGGTGTTGTGTAGGGCTCTTTTGCTGGGTTTGTTCTGGGCTCTCCGTGCTCTTCGAGGGCCGATGAGGAGGCTGTGTGCGTACAGTGGGCGGATAGATAACGCCAACAACTCAGGGGTTCGAAGGTCACTCTTCTACCTGGAGGCCAGATACGCCTGAAATAGCTCATCGCTGGGGCTTTTTGTATAGGCACACTGATAAATGCTGCTATGTTCTGTAAAGCGTTGACGCACTTGTGAATTGCGCCATCGGGCCTCTCTTAAGTCATGAATCAGCTCTCAGCTAGAGCGAAATTGAATAGACACGTCATTCTCACCTTGTGGTACGGGTCTGCATTAGTCAGCAGCACAATTAAGCATCTCATTGAAACTTGTCCATGTAATTTGAAGTAGGGACCTTTCATTTAAAAAAAAAAGAAAAGGAAAAAAAAAGTCTTAAGCTCCTCTCCATCTAATCGACTGTTTCATTCAGGAATGTGCATTGTGAAGCATACAGAACTGCATCAAGAAGACTTTAATATTTCATATGTTTCAATTGATATGTTTCATATGTTTCACTTGAAATTGAATTGAATTTGAGTTCAGGTAGCAAACAAGATGCAGAACTGTGATTCAGATTTGAAAAGTAGAATTAAAATGAATTAATATTAATTTAACTGAATTTAAGCTTTTAAGAAATCTATATGTGTAAATAAGACAAATAAATAAATAAATTTACTTATGTAATTACTTTGTGTTATTATTTAAATATTTAAATGATTACATAAATACATATATTACATAATTGTGAATCTTTTTTTCTTTTTTTGTTTGGATTTATGTTTTATTTTATGTTATTTAAATATTTAAATTATGTAAATACACAAATTACATAAATACATTTATTTTGTGTAATTATTTGTATTTGTTTTATATATTATATAATTCAATACATATTTAAATACATAAATTAATAAACAAATACTTTTCTTCTTTTATTTATGCTGTGTAATTATTTAATGTAATTATTTAAATAAATATTTAAATAAAACACAAATTACATAAATATGTATATTACATAAATGCATATATTTATTTTGTGTATCGTTTGTCTTTTCTTTGGTTTGGAGTGATGTATTTTATGTCATAAAATATACAAATTACATGAATGCACAAATAAATTAAATGAATAGATTTGTTTTATGTATTAATAATTGTATTAGCTTGTTTGTATTTATTTTTATATAATCAAATAAATATTTAAATACTACATAAGCAAGTAAAATACATATATACATTCCTTTATTTCTTTTTCTCGCTTTATTTATTTGTGTAATTATTTTATATAATTATTTTAATAATTACATAAATACTTATATTACATAAATACATATATTTATTTTGTTTATCTTTTTGTAATTTTTGTTTAGATTTATGCACGTATTTTGTCATTAAATATTTAAATTACATAAACACACAAATTAAATAAATGCATTTATTCATTTATTTTGTGTAATTATTTTATTTATTTGTTTGTATTTATTTTTATATAATTAAACAAATATTACATAAATACATTTATTTTATGTGTAATTTTATTTATTTGTTAGTATTTATTTTTATATGTAAATAAAAGTAAGTTAATATTTAGATAATAAAAGACATTGCTTAAATACATTTTCTTTTTGTGGCATTTATTTATTTATTCATTCATTCATTCATTCATTCATTCATTTATTCTGTGTAATTATTTAATGTTATTATTTAAATGTTTTAACAATTGCATGAATACCTGTATTACATAAATACATATTTATTGTGTTTTTTTTTGTTTGGTTTTATGCATTTATTTTATGTAATAAAATATTCAAATTACATAAGTACACAAGTAAATTACATAAATACATTTAATACATGTGTAATTATTTTTATTTATTTGCTAGTATTTATTTTTATATAATTAAATATTTAAATAATTACATAAATTAAGTACGTTTTTTTATTTTTAATTTATGTAATTTTATTTCTTCATTTATTCAGTAATTATTTGCTTTTATTTGTATTCAAGAAATTCTCTTCTGTGTCGAAATTTATTTGAATTGCAGTCCACTAAATTCCTCTTCCTGATTCAAATACTAATTTACTCTTCCTTTGCGGTGTAGCTAAATCCGTGCTCATAAATTGAAAGGCAGACAGTTCTTCAATTCGAACATTTGCCCAACCCTCTTTGCGTTAACACCAATTTGTGAGCAGTTATCTATAGCTTCATCTGCACTTCTCCTCCTCCAAATCATGGTTTGCCCATAAGACGACCCCTGATCATCCTCAAGTCAAGTGTCAATTCCTACAAGAGACTACTTGTTGGCAGAGCTTGTTCGTTCTCTTGTTGCCAGCGAACAATGCTGCACGACCTTCTGGGAACCGGAGCTCATTGTGTACATTCGTTCCCTATTTAGGTGGCTGAAAGTTGCAATTGAGCTCCATTAAGTCTTTCTGAGAAAAGCCGTCACTGTCTCGTGTGCGTGACCTTGTCGCCGTAGCTCCTTACAGATCGTGGCGAAAGCACAGCTCATTAATCCACAGCGCTGAGATCCTGTTGCACACACATGTGTGATGATCGGTGCCAAGGCCACACAGCATCCATTGTTATCATGCCCTGCCATTTCTCATGGTGCCACACTCCACATGCTGTACGAGCAGATTTCCTGAACTTTCACTGATGGAAATGTTAATGTTTAACATGGACAGATCAGCAAATAGACACTTTATTCTGCTAAAGTGTGACCTAAGAAAGCTCATCACAAACGCGCTCCTCAAAGGTGCTCTTGAATGCCATTGTTGTAAGTTATGAATGCATGGAGAGTTGATTGACAGCTTGGGGGATGTTAACCTTCGTTGCTCTTCCTGTCGAGCACAGGGGCAGCTGCTGTCATGCCTCTTTGTTTAAACCTGATCAGTGCATCGCCGAACATATCAAAATAGTTTCTCCATTTTTGGCGCGGTGCATTGTTGCTCCCCATGCTATTTTCTTCTCTCGCTCTCAAGGGCGCAGATGAGCTTACATGTTTACTTTGTTCTCGATGGGCGAACATGCTCTCTCTTTCTCTCTCTGGATGTCTTTTTAAGTCCTATAAGTCATTTCATGACTGTGCAAGAGAAACTAGTGGATTTGATTAATTAAAGAGGGTTTTGGGATTTGGATTTGGGTTCAGCATGGTTCATCTTGCCAAGCATTTTTCATCAGTCAGGAAATGATTTCAGAAGACATTTAAGGTTATGCTTTCTGAAGCATATGCTTTGTTCTTTGATGCTTGCCACATGTTCAAAAGTACATCACTGCATTACATGTGATTATTAAGATATTCAAGCCAAAGAAAAACAATATATCATATCTGCACTGATATGAAAAGTTTAATGTTGCGTTGTGGAACTCTAGTACCTTCATGATGCACAAATGTACAAATTTTACATTTAAATTAGTTAAATTAGCCAAATGGAGTTGCAAACTGTGGTTTTTTTTTTTTTTTTTAAAATGTGTTTATTTAAAGTGATAGATGGATCACCCAAAAATGAAAATTCATCATTTGCTCACCCTCATGTTAGTCAAAACTTATATGACTTTGTCTTCTGTGAAACATAAATGAAGATAATTTTTCTGTCCAAAATAATGGTATGTGTGTTTTTTTTTTAATTAAATTAAATTAAATTTAATTAATTTGTTTTGTTTAAAAAGTTTGTATATTTTATATTATATTTTATGTAATTTATGTTTTTTATTTTATTTTATATTTACACTACCAGTCAAAAGTAAGATTATTAATGTTTTTTTTAAAGAATTCACTTCTGCTCACCAAGCCTGCATTTATTTGATCCAAAATGCAGCAAAAGCAGTAATATTGTGAAATATTTTTACTATTTAAAATAACTGCTTTCTATTTTAATATATTTAAAAATGTAACTTATTCCTGTGATCAAATCTAAATTTTCAGCATCATTACTCCAGTCTTCAGTGTCACATGATCCTTTAGAAATCATTCTAATATGCTGATTGCTATTCAAGAAATAATAATAATAATAATATGAGGGGGGGTTGATACTTTTATTTAGCAAGGATGCTTTAAATTGATCTAAAGTGATGATAAAGACATTTGTTACAAAAGATTTTTATTTCAGATAAATGCTGTTTTCTGAATTTTCTATTCATCGAAGAAACATAGGAAATAAATATAGGCTTGGTGAGCAGAAGAGACTTTAAAAAAAAAAAAAAAACTTTTAAAATCTTACTGAAATCTTAATTTTATTAATTTTTTTTCTGTGCATTTATTAGCAATTTTAACCCTGCTGTGAAGCTTAAGATTTGAATTATTTGTTCTAAATACCTTTTTTTTTTTTCTTTTTTTTTTTAAATAATAATAATCTAGTGGGCGACAAGGTACCTGCCGATATCCGTATCTGTGCTATTAAGTCCACCACACTCCGAGTGGACCAGTCTATCCTGACAGGTAACGAGGCATTTAGTGTATTTCTATGTGTATTTTAAGTGTCAAGTATTTTATCTGTGCATTTTACTATTAATTCACCCATGTTCACCCAGGCGAGTCCGTCTCTGTCATTAAGCACACCGACCCCGTGCCAGATCCCCGTGCCGTAAATCAGGACAAGAAGAACATGTTGTTCTCAGTAAGAAATTTGGACTTTGCCTGAACTTTAGTCTTTTTGGTGCAAAGGACATGTATTTTTCATGTTCATTTAAATGTGTGCATTTCAGGGAACCAACATTGCTGCAGGCAAAGCCATAGGTGTGGTGGTGGCCACTGGCGTGAACACCGAGATCGGTAAAATCCGTGACGAGATGGCTTCCACCGAGCAGGAGAAGACGCCCCTGCAGCAGAAGTTGGATGAGTTCGGTGAGCAGCTCTCCAAAGTCATCTCTCTCATCTGCATCGCCGTGTGGATCATCAACATTGGCCACTTCAACGACCCCGTCCACGGCGGCTCCTGGATCCGCGGGGCCATTTACTACTTCAAGATTGCCGTCGCTCTGGCCGTGGCCGCCATCCCTGAAGGTCTTCCTGCTGTCATCACCACCTGCCTGGCTCTCGGCACCCGCCGTATGGCCAAGAAAAACGCCATCGTCCGCTCCCTGCCCTCTGTGGAGACGCTGGGTTGCACTTCCGTCATCTGCTCTGACAAAACCGGCACCCTCACCACCAACCAGATGTCCGTCTGCAGGGTGAGCCCTTTCTTTAACAGCTTAGTCATTCTAGGCTTTGTACAGAAGGTTAAATGCACTTAACTTCATGAAACATGCACAGATTTGTCTGTTGTCCTTGAAGAAAACTATTTAAAACTTTAATAGTGTATATCAGACATATGTGACTTCTACACTAGCATTTACAGCTGAAGTCAAAAGTTTATATACACCTTGCAAAATCTGCTAAATGTTAATTATTTAACCAAAATAAGAGGGATCATACAAAATGCATGTTATTTTTTTATTTAGTACTGACCCAAATAAGATATTTCACATAAAAGATTTACATTTAGTCCACAAGAGAAAATAATAGTTGAATTTATAAAACTGACCACGTTCAAAGTTTACATACACAGTATTAAGAATCAAGTGTTGTTACCTGAATGATCCACAGCTGTTTTTTTTGTTTTGTTTTGTTTTGTTTTGTTTAGTGATCGTTGTTCATGAGTCCCTGAACAGTTAAACTACCTGCTTTTCTTCAAAAATAATCCTTCAGGTCCCACAAATTCTTTGGCTTTTCAGCATTTTTGTGTGTTTGACCCCTTTCCAACAATGATTGTATGATTTTGAGATTTATCTTTTCACACTGAGGACAACTGAGGGACTCGTATGCAACTATTACAGAGGGTTCAAACGCTCACTGATGCTTAAGAAGGAAAACACAATGCATTAAGAACTGGGGGGTGTAAACTTTTAAACAGAATGAAGATGTGTGTATTTTTCTTATTTTGCCTAAATATCATATTTTTTCCATTTAGTACTACCCTTCAGAAGCTACAGAAGCTAGCTGAATGTTTCCCAGAGGACCAAATAAGTTATATTTACCCTGATCTTCAAATTCAAAAGGTTTTCACCCCCTGGCTCTTAATGCATCGTGTTTCCTTCTGAAGCATCAGTGAGTGTTTGAACCTTCCGTAATAATATGAGGGAATATGAGACCCTCGGTTGTCCTCAGTGTGAAAAGATGGATCTCAAAAACATACAGTAATTGTTGGAAAGGGTTCAAATACACAAAAATGCCAAAGAATTTGTGTGATCTGAAGGATTTTTCTGAAGAAAAATAATTCAGGTAACAGCACAGTATTAAGAATCAAGCGTATGTAAAATTTTTCAACGGGGTCATTTTTATAAATTCAACCATTATTATTTCTTGTGGACTATATGTAAGCGTCTTTTATGTGAAATATCTTATTTGGGCCAATACTAAATATCAGTCATGATATAAGCGCAATATTAAAGCTAAATGCGGATGGAAAAACAGCTTGTCGCTGGAAACTTAGAATACATTGGTGAACACATGCTGACTGCACTGCATCTTTGTCCTCTTGCATATTTCCCACAGTACTCCATCAGGAGATCTGTTTATTCTGTTTCTTTTTTTTTTTCTGGTGAGTTAAAAATTCTCTGTTATTTTCTGGAAATGAAGTGTTTTGGTGCAGCTTCCTGAACTGCACTGATAAAGATCTCTGTCACAGGACTGAGCTGCTCGCTTTGCAGAAATGCCGGAATGAGCTCGGTGATGGATAGCTGTTGTGTTCAAATTATGATGTTTTTTTTTTGTTTTTTTGTTTTTTTTCTCTCTGCCGGATGTTAGCGTAGTTATAACTTGAAGTCTGCGACACCGAAGAGAAGCTAAGCAGTGTTTCATCTGTGCTTACAGCCCCTCTCCCACTTGCTGTTCTGCCAGTTTCTGTGTTTATTTAAACATAATAAAACACGGGACAGAATTACAGCACCCTGAGTCACTGCATACTTATAATCTTCTTATGATAATACTTGCTTATGCTGCCATCTTCTGTCAGTTAGCTTTCCAACAAATTCCTTCTTGACAGACAGCATGCTGACGCATCCAGTTAACAATTGGTATCTTAAAGGAACAGTTCACCCAAAATTCTATTTTGGAAGTAAGCCTAAAGTTCATTAGCTGCTATGGGGAAATGATGAGAAGAACAACAACGTGCAGTAAACTGTAAAACTGATTACACTTACAAACCAGTGTGTTCATAATTGCGATAATACATTGAAGTAATATGGTAAGACACACCAATTTGCATTATCAAGCAGCGAAACGAACTGTTTTGTACAGCTAAAAATAGCTGGACGCAGACTGGAAGCCAGACCCATAAATTGTATACAAATGGCCGCACCCGCTCTTATGGGGAACAATAAGGTGGATAGGTTTTATAAATGTACAAGTTTGGAACTACATGGCGGTAAATAAGTGACAAAACTGTTCCTTTAACATTGTGTTTTTCTTTCAGATGTTCGTCTTAGACAAAGCTGAGAGCGAGAGCTGCTCACTGACTGAATTCACCATCTCTGGCTCCACATATGCTCCTGAAGGAGATGTGTGAGTTTCTGTCTCTGCCCTCAGATTTACTTGTAGTATTGCAGTCAAACAGATGCCTATGATTTTACATTTTTGTCAGCTTCTGTTTTAGTAGGTTGTTTATTGATAATTCTGTTTGATTGCTCAGATTCCTTGATAACCGAATAGTGAGATGCTCCCAGTATGACGGGTTGGTGGAGCTGGCGACCATCTGTGCCTTGTGTAATGATTCCTCCCTGGATTTTAATGAGGTATGTTTAAAAAGTATACTTTCTTAGACTATGATATAAGCAAAAATGTAAATGTATAAAATTTGAAATGAGTATTTATGAAACTGATATTCTCAAAAGTGATTCTAGAAACTACAAAAAAAATGTGTAATTACATGTGTATTCACTTTTTTTTCTCTTTCAAAGTTAAATTTATTTATTTAAAATTTTAAATATTAACATATTTTAAAATGTAATTTGTGATGCTAATCTGAATTTCAGCATCATTATTCCAGTGTAACAAAATCCTTCAGAAATCATTCTAATATGCTGATTTGCTGCTCAAGAAACATTTCTAATTATTATCAGTGTTAAAAAACAGCCACTTAATATTTTTGTGGAGAACTTTTTTTCAGGATTCAAAAGAACATTATTTATTTGAAATAGAAATAATTTGTTACATCAACACTTTTGCTCAATTTAATGCATCTATGCTACATAAAAACAGTTAATTTCTTTAAAAAATAAATAAATAAATAAAAATGGCCAACCCCAAAATTTTGAACGGAAGTGTGAGATACACTAACACGCAAAAGTTTGTGATTAGTAAGACTTGTAGTGTTTTTTTTAAAGTAGTGTCTTATGCTCATCAAAACTGCATTTATTTGATCAAAAATACAGAAAAAAAAAACAATACTGTGAAATGTTATTACAATATAAAATAATGGGTTTTTTTATTTTATTTTAATACACTTTAAAATAGAATTTATTTCTGTGATGCAAAGCTGAATTTTCTTTAGCTGTTACTCCTGTCTTAAGTGTCACATGATCCTTCAGAAATCATTCTAATATACTGATTTATTATCAGTGCTGGAAACAGTTGTGTTGCTAAATATTTTTTGGAACCTGCGATTACTTTTTTTCAGGATTTTTTTTTGATGAATAAGAAGTGAAAAAGAACAGCATTTATTTAAAATGGAAATCTCTTCTAACAATATACACTACTGTTCAAAAGTTTTGGGTCAGTACATTTTTATTCTTTTTTTTTTTTTTTTTGAATGAAATTAATACTTTTATTCACCAAGGATGTGCTAAATTAATAAAAAGTGATAGCTAATGGCTTTACATTGTCAGAAAAGATTTATGTTTTGAATAAATGCTGTTCTTTTGAACTTATTCATCAAAGAATCCTGAAAAAAGAATCACAAGTTCCAAAAAATATTTGCCAGCACAACTGTTTCCAACATTGATAATTCTAGCATATTAGAATGATTTCTGAAGGATCATGTGACACTGAAGACAGGAGTAACAGCTGATGAAAAATTCAGCTTTGCATCACAAGAATGAATTGTTTTAAAGTATATTAAAATAAAAACCATTGTTTTATATTGTAATAACATTTTGCAGTATTATTATTTTTTTTTTTTTTCTGTATTTTTGATCAAATAAATGCAGTCTTGATGAGCATAAGAGACATCTTTAAAAAACATTACAAGTCTTACTGATCCCAAACCTTTTGAACGGCAGTGTATGTCGTTATCATGCTATCATGTTTTTAATGTAGTCTTCCAAGACATAAATTGAATATGATTATTACTAGATATAAATACACTTTTAATAAAGACATTATGTAATCTTTCTTGGGATAATTGACTTAAGTGCCGGCAACAGAACAGTCATTATGAAAAGCTTTAGCAGAAGGTCACTTCCACACATGGAGGATGCACCTAAATGATAAATGCTAATTCTCTTTCAGTCTAAAGGCATTTATGAGAAGGTTGGAGAGGCCACGGAGACGGCTCTGACCTGCCTAGTAGAAAAGATGAATGTTTTTGACACTGACGTCAGGAACCTGTCTAAGATCGAGAGAGCCAACGCCTGCAACTCTGTAAATATTTATACAATTAGTAAATAATTTTGCAAGCACTTGTTTAATCATGATTTAATAACTCAATATGTGTGTATGTGTAGGTGATCAAGCAGCTGATGAAGAAGGAGTTCACTCTGGAGTTCTCCAGAGACAGGAAGTCCATGTCTGTTTACTGTTCCCCCAACAAGGCCAAGTCCTCTTCTGCTAAGATGTTTGTCAAGGTACTTGGGTAACAGGATAATTGTTTGTTATATACAGAGTTGTTGTATTACAAGTTTTCAGATTGATAAACTGGAGTGTCCTCCTCAGGGAGCTCCAGAGGGAGTGATCGAGAGGTGCACGTATGTGCGTGTGGGTGGATCCAGGGTTCCCCTGACTCAAGGCATCAAGGATAAGATCATGTCTGTGATCAGAGAGTACGGCACTGGCCGCGATACCCTGCGCTGCCTGGCACTGGCCACCCGCGATAGTCCACTGAAGAAAGACGAGATGGTGCTGTCAGATACGGCCCGCTTTGCAGAGTATGAGGTGACTGAGTTACTGAACTTGTACAATACCGTACTATGCCAGTCTTTGTGTCATGCTCACAAGCTATAGAATATAGTGTTTGTCTGAATATTTTACTAATTACTAGTTAACTATCTAATGTTTATTCATCTAGTTTTTCATCTAATAACATACCTAATATCTTTGTCTCACTAGCTTTTTGCTGTCTTATAACGATTAATTCATATAGCTATTGAGCTATCTGATCAGGTATTTTTACATTTAGCTAGTTAGCTGTCTAAAGTATCTAACTATTTAGCTAAATAGTTATCTATATAAAGTATCTCTTTACCTATGTAGTAAGTTTTATCTCTCTAATGAAGTATGTTTGTTTTTTGGTAGCTTGCTATCTAATATACTATTAGATTGTAAACTAGCTAGATTGAATGTTTTAATCCATTTAGTTAACTGTTTAACAATTTACCGTTACGAAATGTTTAACCATGGTTTCACTACAAAAAAAAAAAGGTTACTATAGTTAAACCATAGTATCCACAAATTAACTATGGTTTTAATATGCTAACCATAGTTTAACCATGGTATTTGTAGTAAAACTGTGGTTATACAAATGGTTATAAATACTCCAAAAAACATGGTTATTACACTTTTACTACAATAAAACCATGACTAATTTTCATTAGAACAGCCTGCTAGTTAGTGTATAATAAAATTAATTATCTTTGTCTTGCTAGTTTCCTAGCTGTAAATTATTTTGATCCTGCTAGTTAGCTATCTAAAGTATGTAATTATGTAATAATGTCTAATATCATTTTTGTGTCCACTAGCTTTCTAGCTTAATAAACTACTTTCAACTAGTTAACTATCTAATAAAGTGTTAATCCAACTAGTTAACTATCTAATAGAATATTTAATTAAGTAATAACATTCAGCGTCTAATATCATTTTTGTGTCTCACTAGCTTTCTGTTTAATAAACTGTTTATCCAACTAGGTAACTATCTAATAAAGTGTTTATCCAACAGGTTAGCTATCTAATAAAGTATTTAATTAGATAATAACATGGCATCTAATACAATTTTTGTATATGTCTCTCTAGCTTTCTATCTAGTAAGCTATCCAACTGGTTAACTGTCCAATGAAGTGTTTATCATATATGTTTAATGTATCTAGGTATCTAATTAATTATCTTTGTGTCTTGCTAGCTTCCTAGCTGTCGAAAAATTATTTTGATCCTGCTAGTTAGCTTATCCAAGTAGTTAGCTATCTAATAAAGTATTTAATTAGGTAATAACATCCAGCATCTAATACAATTTTTGTGTCTCACTATAAATTATTTTCCAACTAGTTAACTAATAGAATATTTAATTAGGTAATAACATCCAGCATCTAATATTATTTTTGTGTGTCTGAGTAGCTTTCTGTCTAGTAAACCATTTATCCAGCTAGTTAACTGTCTATGGTTATCCAATTAGTTGGCTATCTAATAAAGTATTTAAATAGGTAATAACATCCAGCATCTAATACCTTCTTTGTGTGTGTCTCACTAGCTTTCTGTCTAATAAACTATTTATCTAACTAGTTAACAATCTAAGAAAGTGTTTATCCAACTAGTTTGCTATCTAATAAAATATGTAATTGCGTATTAACATCTAGCATCTAATATCATCTATAATCACTAGCTTTCTATCTATCAAACTATTTATCCAACTAGTTAACTATCTAATGACATGTTTATCCAACTAGTTGGCTATCTAATAAAATATTTAATTAGGTAGTAACATCCAGCATCTAATACAATTTTTGTGTGTGTCTCAATAGCTTTCTTTCTTGTCACCAATATTTATCCAATGATGCATTTATCCAACTATTTAGCTATCTCATAAAATTTAATTAGGTAATAACATCCAGCATCTAAAAATAAAAAATCTAAAATTGTTGTCTGTCTCACTAGCTTTCTATTTACTAAACTATTTATTCAACTAGTTAATGAAGTGTTTATGCAACTAGTTGGCTATCTAATAGAATATTTAATTTAGTAATAACATCTAGCATCTTATATTTTTTTGTGTCGCACTAGCTTTCTATCCAGAAAACTATATATTCAACTAGTTAACTATCTAATAAAGTTTATCCATCTAGTTAACTATCTATTAAAGTGTTTATCCAACTAGTTAGCTAAGTATTTACCTATCTAGCTATCTAGAAAAGTATTTTTCCACAGTATCTAATAAAGCACCTTTGTGTCTAGCTCGCGGTCTCCATCTAGCAAGTTAGCATCTAGCTAACGGTTATCTAGTGTGGAAAGAAATCTACTAACGTTTTTTTTTCTAACCTGCCCTCTTCTCCCCATCTTCCAGTCTGATTTGACCTTCGTGGGCTGCGTGGGTATGCTGGATCCTCCTCGTACAGAAGTGGCTGCTTCCATCAAGCTCTGCCGCCACGCCGGCATCCGGGTCATCATGATCACCGGCGACAACAAAGGCACGGCCGTAGCCATCTGCAGACGCATCGGCATCTTCTCAGAGGAAGATGACGTCAACCACATGGCCTTCACCGGCCGCGAATTCGACGACCTTTCACCTCACGCCCAGCGCGAGGCCGTCACGAATGCCCGCTGCTTCGCACGTGTCGAGCCTTCGCACAAGTCCAAGATTGTGGAGTTCCTGCAGGGCTTTGATGAGATCACTGCCATGGTAGGTGGCCATATGGTGTAAATGGATAGTGATTTAGCTTTGATTGTCCCATTTGGCTGAGCGGTTGTGTCTGTGCAGACAGGAGATGGCGTGAACGATGCCCCTGCCCTGAAGAAGGCAGAGATTGGCATCGCCATGGGCTCTGGCACTGCCGTGGCCAAGACAGCCTCGGAGATGGTCCTCGCTGATGACAACTTCTCCACAATTGTGGCCGCCGTTGAAGAAGGCAGAGCTATCTACAACAACATGAAGCAGTTCATCCGCTACCTCATCTCCTCCAACGTGGGTGAGGTTGTCTGGTAAGTCCGGTTGTGTGGTTTTTCAGGTCTTTTTCGTTTGGTTTTTGTCTGTTGCTGATATGTTGGACTCCGCAGTATCTTCCTCACCGCTGCGTTGGGTTTCCCTGAGGCCCTGATCCCCGTCCAGCTGCTGTGGGTGAACCTGGTGACTGACGGTCTTCCTGCCACCGCCCTGGGCTTCAACCCTCCTGACCTGGACATCATGAACAAGCCCCCTCGCAGCGCCAAGGAGCCCCTCATCTCTGGATGGCTCTTTTTCAGATACTTGGCCATCGGCTGTGAGTCACAAAAATGACTTAAGAATGATTTAAGAGTTTAAGTTTATCCATGTACATTTTTCTAGCTCGTCATCTAATAACGTATCCAGTATTGCTGGTCTGTTAAGTCTTCTCGTGTGTGTTTCTCAGGTTATGTGGGTGCTGCGACTGTAGGAGCTGCAGCCTGGTGGTTCATTTATGCTGAAGACGGTCCAATGATCACACTTTACCAGCTGGTATGTGTCTCTGTTTTTAAATAAATGTCACGTGTGACTAAATCTGTAGCCTTAAGGCCAGTTTGCACAAAGTCTGATACTGATGGTCAGTTTTTCAAAGCAAAAAACAAATTTAAAAAACAAAAGATTTTTGACATTTATAACTATAAAAAAAATTGGCCTAGCTTTGACAGATTGCAGCACAATATTTTGGGCAGTATTTTTTTTTTTTTAAATAAAATAATAATGTATAATTATTAATAATAATAATAATAATAATAATAATAATAATAAGCGTGAGCCTTCTGTCTCACATGATTCTTCAGAAATCATTTCAATGTGCTGATTTGGTACTCAGGAAACTTTTTTTTTTTTAATCAATGTTGAAAATAGTTGTGCTTTTAAATATTTTTGCGAAAACAGTGACAACTATATTAAATTTTTGTACATGTGTATATGTATAATTTTATGTATTGTACAAAATTATTTACAATTTTAGGTATTTACACAACAACAACAACAACAACAACAAAAAAAAAAAAAATAAAATAAATAAATATATATATATATATATAATTTTTTTTTTTTCAGCATCATTACTTCAGTCTTCAGTGTCACATTATCCTTCAGAAATCATGCTGATCTGATATGCAAGAAACATTTTTTTATTATTATCAGTGTTGAAAACAGTTGTGCTTCTGAATATTTTTGCAAAAACAATAACTTTTAAAAGACATAAAATATAAATGTTTTTGTAACTGTAAACGCCTCTACTAAAAGGCTCTGTATAAAAATCAAATTATTATTTATTTATTTATATATATTATTTTTTTTTTTTTTTTTAACTTACTTTTACTTTACCTGTATTACTTTTTTTTTTGTAAGTAATTAATGTTGACAGTTACAGTTATATAGTAGTAATAACTAAGCATCTATTTCTCTCTCCCTCTCAGAGTCATTTCCTGCAGTGTTCTCCTGATAATCCTGACTTCCAGGATCTGGAGTGTCATGTGTTTGAGTCTCCCTACCCCATGACCATGGCCCTGTCTGTGCTGGTCACCATCGAGATGTGTAACGCCCTCAACAGGTCAGTCACCATCCACCTCACATCCAGACTCATGCATGACACAGATTAAAAACAAGCTTTGTGTTTGTGTTGAACCCAAGTAAACATGTCATCCTCACTCTTGCAGTCTGTCAGAGAATCAGTCTCTGCTGCGCATGCCTCCCTGGGAGAACATCTGGCTGCTGGGAGCCATCTGCCTCTCCATGTCTCTGCATTTCCTCATTCTCTACGTAGAGCCGCTACCGGTACGACACCCATCATGGTGCATCATGCATCATAATAGTATTAATAATAATAGTATTAATGTGAATTTTTATAGAGATTTTTTTTTTAAGTGAAAATGTATATGTATGTGTGTGTGTATATACACACATAAATATATACATATATATGTATGTATATATGTATATATTTATGTGTGTATATACACACACACATACATATACATTTTCACTTAGAAAAATCTCTATAAAAATTCACATTAATACTATTATTATTATTATTATTATTATTATTAATATATTTTGTAAAAAAAATATTCTGAATGCTACATGAATAAATAACTTTTTACCTAGAAAACTGGAAAATAAATGTTATTACTTTTTACTTTTATGCTTATTTATATTCTAAAATGTATTTTTTAATTGTATTGTTAGTATTTATTAATCAAAATCTAATTAAAGGCTATAGGGTTGTTGGTACACTGGTGTCTGTGATAGTCTTAGTGTTATTCTCCATATCATCCCATATTTTCTTTTCTTCACCTTGTGTTGTTCCTCAGGTCATCTTCCAGATCACCCCTCTGAATGTGACCCAGTGGATGATGGTGCTGAAGATCTCAATGCCTGTCATCCTCTTGGACGAGCTGCTCAAATTCGTCGCAAGGACCTACCTGGAGCCCGGTAAAGACCTGGACCAGGAGCCCAAAAAGAGAGACTGGTCCTTCTCTGCATGCACTGAGGGCATCTCCTGGCCCTTTGTAGCTCTGACACTCCCTCTAGTGGTGTGGTTGTACAGCACAGACACTAACATAACCCACCTGCTCTGGTCTTCCTGACTGATCCCAGAGCAGCCGTCAAGCTAACATATGACTCCAAATAACCAGAGAAGACACATTAACAAGGAACAACAATCACCCGTTCACATTTGCACATGCATTTAAGCCTTTTTTTAATGTGTATATATATAATGTTTATCCTCATATATGTCAGAAAATAGTATGTTCCTTTTTTATCATTCCATTTTTAAGCACATTTTTTTCTTATATAAAGGTGTATATTTTCTCAGGTCCCATTATGGCCTTTTTTGGATGCTTAAAGTGAGGAGATGCAATATTTATCAGATTGCTTTGGATATTTTTGGCTCAAAGCGCTGCGATGTCTTTATAGCCTTTTGAATCGGCTGGGCCAAAAAGAGCGAATGTGCATTTGAGTTATATTTAGATGTTTTCCACTGTAACGTCACCCATGTCGGTTTCCTTTCCTCGCTTGAAGCAAAATGATTTCCTCTCTGCGTTAAGTAGATTGCAGCTACCTCAGTTTCGTCGGTTGCTTTCTTAGGACCCATTTCCTAACTTTGAGTTTGAGTTTTGCTCGATAGAAGACTAGCTGAATGCACTAGCTCCCTTGTACGAAAACATTAGCTATTCACAGTCTAAGTATAAAAAACAAAAAACATGAATCTGACAGCATGTTTAGAGTTTGCTTTGTGCAAATTCTCTGAAGATGTCTACTTTTTCATGTGCTGGATGTATTTATAGGGACAGTGTAGTGATTACAATATTACAGATGAGTTATTTTTACTGTAATGTATGTGTGTACATACTAGGTGCTGAGTAACTGAATTGAGCACAAATGATCCCTTTTTTGTATTATAATGGATGAATTCTGAGATTTAAACCCTGACGTTCATACGCAAGACCCCTTTATATCTATAGGAGCTTTCGCACCTTTCAACCTTTTCATAGTTCCTACGCTTTTCCGCGTGTTCACGCCACAGGAGCTAGAAACGCATTTAGTTCTTGGGGAACTAAATGAACTTCTACATAAAACAGTTCTATCCACTTTATTTTTCCCGTAAGAGCGGGCGTGGGCATTTGTAAATTATGTGCGATTCTTCCGGTCTCATCCGTACAATGGTGTTTTAGCGCCACATAAAAAAAAAAAACAAAGTTTAAACTTTAAAAATTAAAGCTTTAAAAGATTTTAACTTTAAAAAATTCAAAATTAGAAATATTTTGAATTTCAACTTTGTCTAAATATTTCGACTTTATTCTCAAAGCATTTTGACTTTATTCTTGAAATATTACGAGAATAAAGTCAAAATTACGAGAATTCATAGCAATTACAAGATTAAAGTAATAATATTTTGAGAGTATATTGTAGCCTATTGCGCATGCAAATGGCCTGGATTGGGAGCACTGGGAGATATTTCGAAGTCTAAGCTTTCAAAATCTGTCAGTTTGAATGAGAAATACATACAATATGAATATTATAATAATGTAATGTTATTCTCAAAACATATTGACTTTATTCTCGTAGTTTTGACTTTACTCTCAGAACATTGACTTTATTCTATAAATATTTTGACACATTTCAACTATTCTCAAAAACTTCTGACTTTTTTCTCAAAGCATTTTGACTATTGTCGTAGTTTCGACTTTACTCTCGAAACATTTTGACATTATTCTTAAAACATTTTGAAACATTGACTTTATTCTCATAGTTTTGACTTCTCAAAACATTTCAACTTTATTTTGAAACATTTCAACTTTATTTTCGTAGTTTCGACTTTACTCTCAAAACATTTTGACATTATTTTGAAACATTTTGACTTTATTTTGAAACATTTTGAAACATTTCAACTATTCTCGTAATTTTGACTCTTCTGAAAACATTTCAGCTTTATTTTGAAACATTTCAACTTTATTTTCGTAGTTTCGACTTTACTCTCAAAACATTGACATTATTCTCAAAACATTTTGACTTTATTTTGAAACATTTCGACTTTATTTTCGTAGTTTCGACTTTACTCAAAATATTTAGACATTATTCTTGAAACATTTTGACATTCCCAAAAAATTTAGACTTTACTCAAAACATTTCAATTTTATTGTAACATTTTGATACATTTCAACTTTATTCTCGTAGTTTTGACTTTACTCTCAAAATATTTTAACATTATTCTTAAAATATTTCCACTTTATTCTTGTAATTTCAACTTCATTTTCGAAATATTTAGACTTTACTTATAATTTTAGATTTTTACTTTTTTTTTTTTTTTTAAACTTGCCACAAAACCGCTGTTATATGCTTCCAGCTATTTTTATCTGTGCAAATGAGCTTGTTTGCTGCTTGATATTGTAAATTAGTGTCTTAGCATATTCCTTCAATGCATTCTTAATTATGAACACACTGGTTTGTAGTGCAGTTTTATCAGTTTACTGTACTTTTTTTAAACATACAGTGGCTAATGAACAGGAAGTCACGCCCATTCACAAAAACGGCTTGCTTCCACGTTGAAAAATAAGATGGATAGGACCTATTAGTGACGTAACTGTACACTGATTGGCCAAACCCATACAACACACGGGCTACCCGGCATTTAAAAAAATAAATAAATAAAAAGCCACGTAAAACATACTCCACAAACATGGAAAACAGTGATAAATGTGTTTGTCTGCAGTGTCGCGTTCTTTTCTCAGCCGCAATGTGCAAGTTGTCATAAGAGATTCAGATTTGTACAAACTTTTCAAAACCACAACGCAAAAAAAGCTCTGAACACATCGTCCTTCATCCACTGGTTGTTGATGTTTGTAAATGCCGCAAAGAAACACGTTGTTGTTAACATTAGTTAATGTGCTAACATGAACAAAAACAATACATTCATTACACTATTTATTCATCTTTAACCATAGTTAATAAATACAGTTGTTTGTTCATGTTAGTTCACAGTGCATTAACTGTGTTAACTATTATGTTAACAAACACAACTTGATTTTAATAATACATTAGTAAATGCTTAAATTAACAATAAATGCTGTAGCAGTATTGTTTGTTTAGTTCGTTAACTACAAGATTCATTAGTTAACAACAATAAAGTGTTACTCCCTAGAACTATCTGGTGCGAAAGCCCCTTATAAATAGCACAATGTATTCACGAGGGGTCCCATTTGTGTTTTTTTTAAAAGATCTATTGTAAAAGTGTCTTACTGCAGGTGACCAACAGACATGCATGATTACATCTGCTGTATTAAAACTAATTTTGTCCCGTGTGCATCAGCGAGTGAGTACTGCTCATAATACACCATCACAACCTCGTGTTTGTTTGTACTGCTGCCTGTGTCAGACTGACTGATGCAATACAAAATGTGCAATGTTTCTATATGTAACTCTCTAAAGAGGCATTTAATCATGTCTAACTACAGTTGCATGGCATCACATTTCTGTATGTATACAGTATCTTTGCGTTTTACCATTTGTGTCCTTATGTTTCCATCTTTCTCTCTCTCTCTCCAGCTCGGGATGATTAAGCCAATCCGCTCTCTTGTATTCCTTGCTGAAGCTGTGAGGTTTTCTTGACTTTAGTGCATGTGTTGTTTTCAGCAGCTCCACACATCTTTCTAGGCCTGCATGTCAACTGTGCTAAAACCTAAGAATTTTCGTCATTAGTTTAGAAGCTCAAACATTAGGAGTGGAAAAATTATTTGAGACCTGATAGTCAAGGTCACACCCCGTCTGAACCAGTGAAATTTGAAAATACTCTTAAAATGTAACGTTACAGCAGTTTTTATGGTGCATGTCCCCTTATGTTAGAAACTCTTGTATAGCACTGCAATATTTGAGATAAAAAAAAGATGCCATTAGTGAAAACGGGCATCGTTTTCTCCTTTTGTGAGATATGTAAATTAACCAAAACTGATTGTTCTTGTTGCTTTGCGCAGGGATGTGCAATATGTTTTAAAGCAGAGGCTCATTTCAGGTGTTAGGTGTGTGTGTGACATTGAGAGACAGGTGGTCTTTTACAGCAGTTCCCATGAAAACGGAGGGCGGGAGCTGCCGAATCAGTGTTGTAATTATCACAATGACTTGTGGTTAATAAAATGATATTACATGGTTGTACTGCTGTTTCTTTACACTCTGTCAATGCTTGTTTTATTTAAAAAATATTTTATAATGATAGAAAAAATTACTGCTGTTACCAGATGATAAATAAAAAAAAATTATAATTTTTAAAATGTATAGAAATAACTTACTACTAGTTAATAAACAGATTTTTTTTTTTTTTTTTTTAAAACAACTGATAAATATAAATGCAAATTACTACTACTGAATAACAAATAATAAAGTATAATTATTTTTTAATAAAAACTAATTTATAATAGTAATAACTTACAACAAAAATAAAAGCTAATAATAATGTACTAATTACTCATTTTAAATAGTAAATAAAAAAAATAAATAAATAATACTTAGAAATTTCATGCCATGATTTTAATTCCAAAACATTTAAAAATAGTCTTATTTACAACAAAATAGAAACATTCAAATGAGACAAACACTAAAAAAAATGCACTTATGGCTACAGAAATTAATGATTGCATTGCTTACATGCTCTGGTGAATATCACAAAACAGCCAAGAACATGTCTGGGTTATATTCTCACCAAAATCAAAAGAAAAAAAAAAGTGCATAAAATAAAACACTTTTGCATAAGTAATAATTCTTCTAATACAAAAATAAGCAATAAAGCAATAAAGCCAAAAAAAGGAGATGGGTGAAATGTGCGTATGTGTCATAAAAATGTGAAAAAAATCCGAGGATTCATTTTTTACACAAAACATTTTCTTTTTGATTTTGGTGTGAAATATGACATTTGACATGTTTTTATTACACCCACCAGATTTGAGAGAAAAAAATATTTTGTGGGATCGTGGTTCATTTAAAGATGCCTCTTTAGCATCACTTTTACTGAAGCAAGCTCAAAAGAGCATGTCAAATTAATTACAGGTTTGACACCTTTATGAAAATAATAATAAGTAGCAGAGTTTCCTATTCCTGTATTTTGCCCTAAGCAGCAAATGTGAAGCCCATGATATATAACTACTGTTAGAAAATACATTAAGAGTGAGTCATTTGTGTATTTAGTTCAACATCTGCAGCACTGTATGCTAAAAAAAAAAAATCATACCATCATTGTGGCCAAGTTGGAGTTGGACTGCTCATTTCTGAACTCAGTGAAATCTGTGTAGTGCTGTATTCTCATATGAGAAAGATCATCTTTTGATATGACAAAACTGAAAAGTTTGAAGACAAATCCGATTAAAGTCAATGTCTGTAACTCACCACTAGACGGCAGCAGTGAGCACTACGGCATCCACTCACCATCAAAATCCAAGAGTGTGGATGTTTTTCTCTGCAGTGCTGCAGCTCAAGAGTCTCTGAGGGTCACTGCATGCCAAACCACTGCTCTTGATCGGCCCACTGCGCCGCTTCGCTGTCGCTGCCCTCCAGATCTCCCTCCTCCCCGCTGCCTTCCATATCATCACCGTCCAGCTCCACCGTAGCGTCTGTGGGACTTTCCTCCTTCTCCATCTTCTGCATACCCTCTAGAGACTTTTGGTCATTCGGATCGAGGCTACAGAAGAGGAATAGAACAGTCAGTTCTGGTTGCATGGTCGCGTGTTTAAGATTTTACAGTACGTAGATGTTTAAAAAACATTCACACAAAAACACCTTAGCGCTATACTGTACTGGTCCATGGCCTCCTGGTAGTCATTAACAGCTACGAGAAAATCCCCCAGCATTCTGTGCAGCACACAGTCGCTCTGATTGGCTAAAGTGTTCCGTAGAAGCGCTATGCCTTCCTCATACTTTTGTTCTCGACCTGTAATGAAAATGATTAGGGTGTTACATAGCATTATGGCAAAATATCAGCTTTTGAAGATAAAGTAAAGGGAATCACACTAATTCGTGTTATTCCATAGCTATTATTCTGGGAAAGAGTTAAAGAACAATATGATAAAAATAATAATCAACAATACAAAGAAAAAAAAGTAGAAAAACAAATCCTTAAAAATAAATGATTACTAGTTAATACATCGATAAAATAGATTTATTTTAGAAATCACTACTAGTTGTTGATAAATAAATAAAATAAAATGTACAATTATGATTATTTTAAAAATGAAACTATTTATAATGATAAATAAAAAGTATAATTATTATATGATTATTTAAAAATAAAATTACTTATAGTAATGAACAAAAAGTAGCAATAATAATTGGAAATTTATAAAACAATATAATTAATAAATAGGAAATTTTATAAATAAAAAATAAAACAAATAAATAAAATTAAAAATTAATAAGTAATAACATGAAATAGAAAAATAAATACTAATGACAATGTAACAAAAAATAGAATTAGAAATAATAAAATTACAATAAAAACAATTTATAATGATAAATAGAAAAACAAATTAAAAATTACTACTACAACTAGATATACATTTTGAAAATGTATAAATTCTATTAGCATTTTAAAATAAAATAATTTATAGTAGTAAAAAAAAAAAAAAAAATTACTACTACAAATAAATAGATCAAATAAAATGTACAATTATATGATTATTTTGAAAAATTAAACTATTTATAATGATAAATAAAAGTATAATTATTATATGATTATTTTAAAATAAAATAACTCAGTCATATTTTTTAAATAATTTACTAATTACTCATTTTAAATAATAACGAAATCATAATAATAAATAATTTGAAATGTATAAAATAATAAACAAAAAGGAATATTTTATATATATATATATATATAAAATACAAATACAAAAACATAAAATAAATTAAGCTACAAAAATAAGAAAAAGTAATAACATGAAATAGAAATAATAATAAGTATAATAATAATAATAATAATAATAATAATACAAAATTGATGAAAAATAATACAATTAAAAAGGGAAATATTGTAATTATTGAGACCTGTAAATAAAGAAATATAAAATAATAATTATTTAAATTAACAATAAATGAAAAAAAAACATTAAAATCATTATTTAAAATAAATAATTATAATATAAATTATAAAAAATATAATTATAAAAAAACATTATTATTTATAATAAACACATTATTTAAAATTGTTATTAATGAAAAGAAGAAGAAAAAGAAGAAGAAAAAGAAAAAAGAATGATAATAAATAGAACAAATATAATCAAAAGTAAATAATAAAACGTTTATACAGTTTACAATTAACACAGAAACATATGCGAATTTTGGACATACTGAGGAGCTCCGCTTTCTTCACGACAGCTTTGATATAGTCGGGCCGCTGAGCGAGGGCTTTGTCCAGGAGTGTCTTGGCCTTCTCCTGGGTCATGGGATCTTCCAGACACACTGTGGCCAGGATGGTGAGAGTTTGGGCGTTTGCTCCTAGGGTCTTGTAAATATTGTTGGCCATTCCCATAGCCTCCCGGATACCATTAGAGGCAAGATAGCAGTCAATCAGGCCTAAAAAACAAAGGACGTATCACTTTAAGATGACAGAAAATAATTATGGGCTTTGTCTAACTTTTAGAAAACATTTATCCCTATTATCAAGAAACACTTTCTTGCCTTCATAGCAGTCCAGACGACAGGGCGCCAGTCTCATGGCTTCTCTGAAGTGTATGATGGCTTCCTGCACTCGGCCCATGTTCCTCAGCGCCACCCCCTTCAGGAGCAGCGCCTGCACACTGTTGCTGTTCAACTGGATGGCTTTAGCTCCCAGATACAGGGCACGAGAGTAACGCTTACTGTAGAAACTGTGACATCTGTGGAAAACAGAAAAAAATAAGAGCTTTCAGCCACTTTACAATCTGCAAACAGTTCAATCAGACGGTTAAACTCACCCAGATATGACCCAGGGCTCAGCATGCTGGTCAGATATGTTGAACAGGCGTCCTCCAAGAACCTCCACATCTTCGAGATGACCCTCCCTGGCCATAAGATAGCCGTATACATCCATACCTGCAAAAACAGCACCATACCTTCATTCAAATCAACAAGAACCATTATGCAATGCAGGTAGATGGTTAAGCGACTGGTTAATGCCATGTACCTTTGATCAGGTAAGGGTCAAGCATCTGTGCCTGCTCAAACTTCAAGATGGAGTTCTTGGTGTCTCCAGCCCTGAAGTAGACGTCTGCCAGAGTGACTAAAAGATCAACATTATCCCTCAAGAGTGACTTTTTCTCCAAAGAGCTGAGGATAGAGATGACAAATTAGTGCTACGGACATCAACGATACCTCAAATTGTGCAGAGGTGGACAACTTTCTAGCTATTTTCACAAGGAAAAATTCTTTAAAAAAAAAAAAAAAAAGGAAATAAAGCTGAAATACAAAATGTTCCAGTGGCAAGAAACTAAGATAAAACAAGTTTAAGTTAAAGTACCAAAATTAGAACAACTGAAAAAAAACAACAACAACAGAAAATAACAAAATGGAAATAAGTTAATGGAAATACAGCTGAAATAAAAAATAAAATATAAATATTAGTTTAATACTGTAAACAACTTTTTAATATTTAAGAACTTTTTTTTTTTTTTTTTGGGGTTTTTTTTTTACATTTTGCATTGGCAAGTAGCTGAGTAAAATAAGTTTAAATACTAAAATTACTAAATGGAAGATTACTAAAAGCAGTTAATGGAAATATAGCTGAAATAAATAAAATAAAATATAAATATTAGATTATTACCAAAACTTAAAAATGTTGCATTGGTAAGTAACTGAAATATAAAGTTCAAGTTAAAGAACTAAAATTACTAAAACTGAAATAAAATTTAAAAAATCAATTACTTAAACAGGAAATGAAAAAAATGGAAATAAAGCTGAAATAAAAAATATATATATTAATATAAACATTAGATACTGAAACTTAAACTTACGTTTTACGTTTTTAAGTTAAGTGCTGCACTGGTAAAAAAAAATAAAAAATAAAATAAATTAATTTCTAAAATTACTACAACTGAAATAAAACAACAACAACAACAGAAAATAAAAAATGGAAATAAAGCTGAAATAAAATTGCATTGGCAAGTAGCTGGAAAAAATAAGTGCTAAATGAGTAAATAAGTGCTAAAATTACTAAATGGAAAATTACTAAATATAAATATATTTAATACTGAAACTTTAAAAAAGTTGTTTTAAATATTCAAGTAACTGGAATATTTAAATAAATTTTGGTTAAATTACTACAATAGCTCAAATTGAAAAAAAAAAAAAAAAAACTGGAAATAAAGCTGGAATAAAATTAATGAAAGCTCAAATAAAAAATAAAATATAAATTAGATTAATAATGTAACTTTAAAAAAATTGTTATTTTTAAAAACAGTAGCTGAGTAAAATAAGTTTAAGTACTAAAATTACTAAATGGAAAATGACTAAATTTAGGAAAAAATGAAAATACAAAATAAAACAAATATTAGATTATTACTGAAATGTTGCATTGGTAAGTAACTAAAATAAAATTTAATTTTTTTTTAAATAAAAATAAAAATGACAAATGCATAACAAAATTACTAAAACTTAAAACTGCAAAGAAAACTAAAGCATAAAAATAAAAGCCAATTCAAAATATTAATAAATACTATCACAGCATAAAAATAATACAGTAACACTGAATCTAATCTAATCATTGTGAACTAAATATATTAAAAATGTGTGTTTTTTTTTTTTATTGAAATAAAGCTGATATAAAATAAAAGACAAACATTAGATAAATGTTGTTATACTTAAGTATATAAAAATTAAAAAAGTAGCCTTGGAAACTAACTGAAAATACATTCAAGTCCTAAAATTACTGAAATAAAAGAGCTAGATATAGATAGAACTATAATAATAATAATAATAATAATAACAATAATAATAGTAACAACAATAATAAAATGACAAAAGTGCACAAAAACTTAATATTAAAAAGAAAAAACTAAAAAATAGTTCATTTAAAATATTAATAAATAATAGTGTATAAATAATACAAATAACACTGGATGTAATTTAATATATTTTTGATGACAGTGGTAACTAATAATAAAGTTACACAAAACATTATTAAAGAAAAACTATTTATTTAAAGAAACAAAAAAATAAAACATTTATTAATGTAAAGATAACCACAAAACGTATCCAATCCTCACCAGATAGTGTTGATGGCTCTCTGATTGTCCCCTCCATGTATGAAAGCATGTGCTTTGATCCAGACAGACAGCCAATCAAGATTCGGGATGCTCTGAATCACATCCATCGTCATGGAAGCGACCTCTGCCCCCTTCACCGACAGAGACAGAAGCCCTGCAGCGGAGCAGACGGGACCATGCTTTAATGTTGGGTTGAGACAAATAAAGGACAAGATGCAGCATCACAGGAACACCACTGTATTCTTACTGACCGATAATAGCATCAAGAGCCAGAGGACACTGTCTCAACACCTCCTTATAGCTCGTAACGGCTGAACGCTCCTGACCGGCCTTTCTGTACAGATTCGCCAGCATCATGTTGATCTGGAATCGAAAACAATTAAAGTGCTCTTTTATGTCCGGTTTAGATGTTAATAACTACGTGCACATTTAACTTGTTAGATTCAACCACACACAGATACGTAAAACAAACAAGCACAAATAAGTACCTTTGGTGTTCTCTGACGAGAAGGGATTCCCTCCAGCACGGATATGGCATCTTTATCCAGCTTCAGAATAGTGTAACACTCTGCGATTTTATATTTCACTTCAATCTCTGATGGCAAGTTCTGTAGTTGATGAACACAAGAGATGATTAACTACAGTACCGGTCAAATTTTTTTTTTAATGTTTTTTAAAGAAGTCACTTCTGCTCACCGAGCCTGCATTTATTTGATACAAAACACAGCAAAAGCAGTAATGTTGTGAAATATTTTTACTATTTAAAATAAAAACAATAAAATGTTCTAAAAACATTTTATTATTATTTTTATTAATATCAATATTTAAAACAGCTGAGTACATTTTTTTCAGGATTCTTTGATGAATAGAAAGATCCAAATATCAACATTTATCTGAAATAAAAAACTTCTGTAACATTATAGCTACACTATACCATTCAAAAGCTTTAAAAATTATAGAAATCAATACCTTTATTTAGCAAGGATGCTTTAAATTGATTAAATTAGATGATAAAGACATTTATAATGTTCCAAACAATTTGTGTTTCAGATAAATGCTGTTCTTCGGAAGTTTCGATTCATCAAAAAAACCTGAAAAAATCTACTCTGCTGTTTTCAAAATAATAATAATAATAATAATAATAATAATCGTTTTTTTGCACAGCAAATCAGAATATTAGAATGATTTCTGAAGGATCATGTGACTGGGGTAATGATTCTAAAAAATCCACTCTGAAATCACAGGAATAAACTACATTTTAAAATATATTTAAATAGAAAAGTTATTTTAAATAGTAAATATATATTACATTTTTCCTGTTTGTGTTTTGTTAATCAAATAAATGCAGGTTTGGTGAGCAGAAGAGACTTCTTTAGAAAACATTAAAAAAAAAAATTACTGTTCAAAAACTTTTGACTGGTAGTGTACATTAAAATTAATTCAAATAGAAACATTTAAAATATGGCAGCCATAAAAATAATCACCATGTTAACCACAGTTTCCACCAAAATGCCACAGCAACTATAAATCTCATCAAGCACAATAATTAGTGCTCGCAGAGACAAGTATCACTATTACTACTGCTCATGAGCTTTATATTTAAAAAAAAAAAATAATAATAATAGAAATATTATATTAATTATATATGTTGTATATTATATTAAATACTATATTTCATAAGGTCAGCAAGATTTTTTTATTTTAAGAAATAAATACTTTTATTTAAGGATGCATTAAATTGTTTTATTTAAAATAAAAAAGCCACTTTTGATCAATTTAGATTTAGAAAATAAGATTTTTTATTTCAAATAAGAAAATATGTACCATGATTTTCACAAAAAATATTAAGCAGCACAACTGTTTTCAACATTAATAATAATAATGAGAAAAGTTTTTTGAGCACTAAATCAACATTAGAATGATTTCTGAAGATCAAGTTAAACTGAAGACTGGAGTAATGACGCTGGAAATTAATTTTAAAGTATACTAAAACAAAACTATTTTTTTTTTTTAAAAGTAACTATTTTTCACATTACAACCTCGATGAGCATAAGAGAGTGATTTTTAAAAAACATTTAAAAATTGTATTGACCAAACTTCTGCATGGCAGTGTAATATAATTTTTAATGACAATGGTGGCTCCTACCAACTCCAAGTCATTAGAATGTTTAGAAGAAAATTACCTCAAATTATTTACAGTACAGTACAAGTAAAGCTAATGTACCAAACTGTGTTATTTTAATGGAAGTGTGCCATAGTAAAATTGTGTGAGGGTATGCTGGAGCTCACCTGTGCCTGAACTGCAGATGTTGTGCCGCCTGTGCTGGATGGACGCACTTTAGATGTTTTGCTGAGCACTTTCTTCTGCTGTAAAGCCATGTTGTACTTACAGGCTGCGTTCCTGTACTCTTTATCATGGAAAATAGCATCAGCATGATACACAAGCAGCTGGTACTTCTGAGACGGCGAGAAAAGCTCCCTGAAAAAGAGAAACACAATTAAAATGGACGCATATTGCCATGATGCATATTTAATAACTTGAAAACTGCTTCCATTTTATCTAAGGGGAACTGGGTGTAAAAGTTAAATTAAACCACCATAAGGTTAAATGTATCATGTTTTGCCAAAATAGCATAGTCACTGGAGCAATTAATACAATAAATTATACAAAAAAATGATGTTGTGATCTTACACTATAACACATATATGTCCTTCTGTGAGACCTGTTGGGGAACTAATAAATAAACCGCTAAATTTTACTATCATCACTGGACAAACACACACTTTACTTCACATCCGACAGCTTCCAGGTGTGTTTATGTAGTGAAACACGGGAGATACTCACGGGTTGTTGGTGCTCATGGTCAGGAGTAAACTACTGATGATCCGGACATTAGAGTGCAGCCCGGCCGCTGCCATATCTCGCACATGATCGATTACATTCATCTTCAATCGATTAGCTTTCAATTTCAAAGCACAATTATAGTTAACAAACGCACCGCGACACAGCGGAAGATGCAACAGAGAAGAGTTTTTTAAACGGCAGGAAATGATGCGATTTCAAAATAAAAGTCGAGTGGGGACAAACCAATCGCCAAACGAAAAGTCTCCCACTTGGCAAGCGATGTTTACAAAGATTTAACCCTGTTGTTGTTGTTTTAAACATCATTTTTTAACGATCTTACTCTTCGGTATCTTATATTTATTATTAGACATTCTTATTGTTTAAGTATGCTTTCTAAATATTGGTAGGAAGTAGAAACTAATTATATTAATCCATAGACAACGTTAAACATTAACAAATTTAACATACAATGTACAAACAATAGATAATAGTTTATAATAGTTATATCTTTTCGGAACCACTGAAACATCATTAAGAGTTTATATATAATACTCATAAAAAAACTACTTACATGTAACGGTGTTACGTAATTTAATTACAAAATAAATATAATTGTAATCTGGTAAAGTTACTGAGAAAATGTGTAATTGAATTATATCTTTTCATAATCATTTAAAAATCATTGAGATTTTTTATATAATACTCTTAAAAAAAAAACTAGTTACATGTAACAGCATTGCGTAATTTAATTATAAAATAATATAACTGCAATTTGTTAAAAGTTGCTGAGGAAAATGTGTAATTGAATAATATCTTTTTGGAACCATTGAAAAATCATTGAGATTTTTGTATATAATACTCATTAAAAAAAAACTAGTTACATGTAACAGCGTTACGTAATTTAATTACAAAACAAATATAACTGTAATCTGTTAAAGTTACCGTGAAAAATGTGCAGTTAAATACAATGTACATACGTTACATAATAGTTTGTACTTGTGTTTGAATGATATCTTTTTGGAACCATTGAAAAATCATTAAAAAATTTTAATCACTCATTAAAAAAAATAGTTACATGTAACAGTGTTACATAATTTAATTACAACATAAATATAACTGCAATTTGTTAAAGTTGCTGAGAAAAATGTATAATTGAATTATATGTTTTTGGAACCACTGAAAAATCATTGAGATTTTATATAATACTCATTAAACAAAACATATATGTAACGGTGTTACGTAATTTAATTACAAAACAAATATAACTGTAATCTGTTAAAGTTACTGTGAAAAATGTGTAATTAAATTACAGTTAATTTTGAAAATATTAATGATTACAAAGGGAGTTACATCTGAATACTTGTATTAATATTTAATATTTCTTGTTATGATTTTAAACCTGCATTTAACCTGAGAAAATTAAACAGAGGCAGGCACTAAAGTCTGATTTTGTAGTAGCTGTGCTTTATAATTAAATAAAAATATATATATATATATATATAATCTTAATTCAAGAGATTAAAGATTTTAAAATCTGACAGTAATCAGTGTTGAGTATACTGTAAAGTTAACCCTGTCTGGTTTAAATATTTAAAAATGGTTACAAATTGAAAACATTTGTTAAATATTTAGAAAAGTAATCAAATGTAATCAGTTACATTACTTTAATAAAGTAATTGAAATAGTTACACTACTTATTACATTTTAAATAGGGTAACTTTTAATCTGTATCCTTTTACATTTTCAAAGTAACCTTCCCAATATACCCTTGAATACACAATTATTCAAACACAGATTTTAATGACTGTCACAGCTTTTCTTGCATTCTGTGTGTCCTCTAACCAGAACAAACAAATCCCACACACACATAAAACAAAGACATTGATGATATGTATATTATTTTTACCAGGTTTCACAGGGTTATGTGTACAGAGGTACATGTCAGTTGTATGTTATATGCAACTGAATCATCATCATCATGTTCAAACAGTGGTGATCTGTGGTCTGGGGTCTTTGGAATTTTGAAATCAACTTCAGTCCAATTGGCAGGTAAGAAAAGGTTCTTGTTGTAAGCGTCGTTGTAGGGGTTTCAGGCTCATATGCATGTCCACTTCAAACTGTTACCTAACAGTTTTTCATCTTTGTTTCCCACAATCAACTTCAAAGTGCACATTTGATCGCATCTCACAACAACAGAGTAAATCTCTCTGCAAACGTCCATGTAAAATCCTTTTAAAAAACAAAAGGAAAACTGCATTGTATAAAATAAATCACACCGACACCACTTCATGAACAGCTTCAAGCACTAGATAGTAGGTCTTTGATCACTGCGATGGCTCTGGGAGATCTACACAAATGTGACTATTTTCTGTTGTGCAAAGTAAAAAGTATTGAAATGTACCATACAGTTGTAACACAACTAAAATCCTTCTTGCAAAAAACACACAGGCGAAGACACACCATCCTTTGCAAACGATGAAAGCATTTTGTTAATCTACACACATAAATATACAAATAAATAACATGCACGATTAACAAAACAATGAGATTCCCTGATTATTAGCAATTACTTGTAATTGGAAGACAACTGATTTTAAATAGGCCTCAAATTGCTGAAATGAGAAGGATGAGTTTAATCTCAACAGAAACATAAAAATGTAGTTATTTATGGGGGGAAATGGTAATTGCAATTTGTTAAATCTCACAATTTGCATTTTTTTGTGTTTATATATCCTAATTCTGACTTTTTTTTCACATTTGAGTTCATACCTCATAATTCTGACTTTTTTTATTCAGAACTGTGAGATAAAAAGCAATAAACTTTTTTATTTTTGTATTCCATGGAAGAAACAACAACAAAAACTCTGAATTCTAAGACAAAAAAAAAAAAGTCAGAATTGTGGTTTATAAACTTGGAATTGCCAGAAAAAAGTATGAATTCTGAGTTTTTATTTTGGAATTCTGACTTTTTTCTTAGAACTTTGAGAATGTTCAAATTGTGAGATGAAGAGTCGCAATTATCCCATGTAAGAAACGGGCTTCTATAGTTATTTGAACTTAATGCATATTAAAATTGGCACACTCTTGTTTGAAGAATTTTAGTAACAAAATTATGAAACTCAAATCTACAAAAGCTCCTTTTGAATTCGGCCAGATACTCTTGCAGAACAAGCATCAAATCCTTTCAGTGCTACGTATTAATTGAGACTGTGTGTCCTCATAATGACCTATTATCATGCTTGCTTCAAGCTGTTCAATGCAGCAGCTAAACTTACAGCAATCCCCCTAAACCCACTGAGTCTTTATGTGCATTTGTTAGATACAAAATAAATAAATAAAAATATGAGTCTTCGAGGAACTTCCACATCCAAAGTGCCCATTGAGGCATCACGGTATTAGTTTGCAGTTGGAGTCGCAGTTGTTTTTCCAGATTGCACCGCAAACATCCAGATGGCGAGATGCTCCCGGAATATTACCGTAAATCCCAGGTTACGATCTCAAACCCCTTAATCTCACATATCAGAGTCATGTTTTTTGTTTTTGCGCTTGGCACCGTTCCACTTCAAATTTACACACAGGTTCAGACGCAGTGCAATTACAAAATAAAATCTAATCACGTTTCTTTGCTAAAAAAAAAAAAAAAGGTTTCAGTAAACTGTAACAGAAATACAGTATGGTTTCCAGTCTCGTAGCTGCCATTACAGTAACTTGTGATTGCTGTGTCTTGCAACTTCGGAGGAGAGTGGCTTTTAAAAGCAGTCTGTTGTTCTAGCTGAGCGAGCTACGTCCTTTCCTCTCGTTCTGTCTTTCGGCGAGTGATGTTGCGAGGCTTGATCTTCAAAGAGAGCTCCCACAATGCCTCCTCGGCTAGATGGTCACTGAAGTCGTTGAAGAACGAGACAATGTCGTCGTTGTGTTTGAGGTCATAGTGCCTGGAAGAAAGAGCAGTAGAAGTCATGACAAATTTTTACAAGTTGGTATGATTCTTTAGGGTCTTCATGAAATGTCTGCAAAAACTTTGGTTAAAACTTCGGTAAAACCAGGGTTCATACAGATACTGCAAAATGTAATTCCAGGAATTTTAAGGGTTTTTAAGTGGGTTTTTTTATTTTCAAGGACTTCAATCAGAGATCTCACTTATCAAACAATGTCTTCTCTTTCAAATTCTAAAAAAATGATTTAAAAAAAATGGCAAAATTAAAGTGAAGCACATGCAAAGTATTACTACAAAGTATTACTATCACTACTATTTTTTTGTTTTTTTTATAACTGTAACTGCCTTAATGGTTTAATGTTTTCTACTGTTTAAGATAAAAAAAAAAAATTAAATCTGCAAAAAAGTTTTGCGAATTCACTCCGAAATCCTGATCTGAAACATGATTTGTAATACGTGCTCCAAAGTCATGAACTGAATCAAATGATTCACAATCCACACTCTGAAGTCCTGATCTGAATAATGATTCACAAACCATCATTTAAGATCAGGAGCATGGTGCACAAATCATTTGATATAGATTGGATCTTTGTGTATCGTGAATCGTTTGATTTAGATCAGGACTTCAAATCACGTATCGCAAATCTTTTGTTTTGAATCATTCAATCTGCAAAATGATTCAAAAAAACGTTTAGATCTAAATCAAATGATTCGCGATATGCGTTCCAAAGTCCCGACATGAACCAAATGATTTGCGACAGGCACTCTGAAGTTTTAATCTGAAACAAATGATTCGCAACACACAATCTGATTGGAGCACTTCAAAACAGTGAATCCGTTTGCGACGCAATAGTTTACCTGATTCAGAGTTTAAAAAAAGCTCAGTTTCACCAATCACTCCATGCTTTTTAAAAATCATTACAAGCGATGTCGAAATTCAGAAATGAATGGCTCTTTTAATTTGATCTAGTCTCAGCCTCAGATGTCACGCCCACAGACCGCTGGCTGAACGTCTGATGCATACAGCACACTTAGCTGGAAACACTTCAGGAGTTTCGATGTCGCCATCGGGGGGACACGTGTGACGCATTCTTTAACGTTCCGCCTGTAAACAAAAATGGCATGGCGCCAAACCCCCCACGAAAGAAGAAAGCCTTTGCATTTACAACTATAATGACAAGAGCTTATCAGGATCAACTATACATTTCCACGCCCCTAAACATGATGCGGCACAAAACTAAACGTGATTGGTTGCTGTACCTGTCCGTTATATGGCCTCTTGGGCGAGCCTTGGCCATTCAAAGCAGCCAAGGTTCCCAGACCTTCAGCCGTCAGTCTGAAGGTCTGACTATGCAAGACTAAATTTGATCTAGTTTTTGCTAGTGAATCACTTGAAATGAATAATCAAACTCACGAGTTCTAATTAATCAGAATGATTCCAGCATAAATTACTTAATTGATTTGGTTCATCTGTTCCTCTTTTCATATCTTTAGCCATGTTTACATGACATTGTCAGTAATACTACTGGCTTAGCTCGCTAGACACTAAGCAAAAAAAAAGGTATGATGTATGAAAATATGAAAAGTGCTTATTGAAAATAATCTTTCAATAATTCAAGTACTTTTCAAATACCTCTTCAGGAACATTGCTATTAAGGGTTTTCCAGGCCTTAAATATCAAAAAGTCAAATTGAAGTACTTAAGCACTTTAAGTACCTTGTACAAACCCTGTAAAGCAACACCTTTTAACCTTGTTAAAAACAGCTCTGCTCACAGCGACATGTTTCGGTGCATGTCTCTTTAAACAATTATGAGCTCTGCTCACCCCGCCCTTTTCTAAATTTTTTTGTGTATTTGGTGGCGCGTTACCATCAAAAACAGTCCTCAGTGACTCTGATGTCGGGAGAAAATGAAGACTCTTATTTTCACTTTTACATCCAACGACAAAACACAAGTATTGCTTATGAGACACTGTTGTCACTACAGCTGCTCGAGTGCGGAGAAAATGGCTGACAGCGTACAATTGGCTGAGGGCGGAAATATGCTAATAAGGGTCAGCTCATCAGCAGTCGTGGGTGGGTCTTGAGCAATATGATGTCATACTGCTCAGAAAATCAAAAAGATTGATAATTGAGACTTTTTCGCTTTTTTTGCGAATTAAAAAAAAGTAATGAATGGATTTTTATCATTGTAGGGTGGTTGTGTTCAAGACACATTTATACACAATGTAAAAGTGAATTTTGCATCCGATGTCCCCTTTTTTCTCTTGATTATTGATAATAAATGATGTTTCATGTTTTCTTAAGTACTCACACTTGCTGGAAGCGCCTCATAGTGTCCAGGATATTGAACTGCTGCCAGCGTTTGGAAAAGTTTATCTTTCCTTCGATGAGGTCAGGATTCCCAAGATGCACAAAAGTTAAGTCCTGGAGGATGAGACCTCTGTATTTGTGGCAAAATAGGGGAAAGAGCGGTTAAACATGAAATATTACATTTGACTCACAGTACAAAGTGTGTGTTTTGAAGTTTAACATCTGTTCTTACAGATACGGTATACACGGAGGCTCCACATCTGCCAAAGCTGCTCTGTACGCCCGGAAGGAGGAGGAACTGTCAATTAAAGTGCAATATTCCTCCAAACCCTGTGAAGATTAACATCAGTTACATTAGTTACTGTGACAATCGGCTTAGCACTAAAATATAGAAACAGGGTATGTGATTTACCTCTGACGTTTGTTTCTGCCATTCCAGTCTTCTGATAGGCGCTGAATCCAACGCTGATAATATTGCCAAGTAGGAGTTGAAGTTATTGAGTTTTCTTAAGTGCTAAATTACAGACACAGGATTAAGGTTTTTTTTTTTAATATATAAATATATATATATATACACACACAGAAATTAGGCCAATAATCCATTAGATTCAGTTTGGAAGAATGAAATTAGTTTGTACCTTCATAATTTTGATGAACTTTAAAAGAAGTTTTTCCCGATCCTGAGCTTTCTCCTGCTGGATTATTAAGGACCGAACCCTAAAAAAGAAAAAAAAACAAAAAACAAAAAAGATTATACTGTTTACTAAAAAAGGCAAAATATTTCACCTAAAAATTTAAATTCTGTCATTATTTACTCACCCTCTTGCCGTTCCAACTCCATAAGACCTTCATTCATCTTCGTAATGCAGATGAGGACTTTTTTTTTTATGTAATCTGAGAGTTCAACCTTAACTTTATGAAGCTACGAAGACCAGTTCAGAAGAGAAGAAATTGTTGAATGAAGTCATTACTTTTCTTTTCTTCACGCACAAAAAGTATTCTCGTAGCTTCATGATATGGTTGAACCACTGATGTCACATGGACTATTTAATCAATGTCCTTACTACCTTTCTGGGCCTTGAACGTGTCAGCTGCATTGCTGTCTATGCAGGGTCAGAAAGCTCTCGAATTTCATCGAAAATATCTTAATTCGTGTTCTGAATATGAACGAAGGTCTTACGGGCATAGAACGACATGAGGATAAGCAATTAATGACAGAATTTACATTTTTGGGTGAAATATTCCTTTAAACGCTGAAAGTTTTACACCAGATTAAGAATCAGAGCATCATACCAGTATGACATGTTGTTGAAGTGCTCCGTGAACTGGGTCAGGTTGGGGCTCTTTTCCTCATTCTGTTCCTTTGCCCAAAGTAACACCTCTGGGATCTGCAGATGTGACAGAAAAATGTGTTGGAAAATCCTCTAAAGGTAGGAAGCTTGATAAATGACATTAGAAAAGCAGTACCTCTATTTTATAAAACAGCTCTGCATCGAGGAGAGTCAGCTGGTCTGCGATCTCATGACTACGGAAGTCATGCAGAGTGCCGGGCCTGTTAACAAACAGAATCAAAATGAGCTCAATTCACTCTAAACTATCGTTTTTTTTTAAAAGAAACACGATTTAGAGGAGCATTACCTGGCAGCCACACCTCGTGCAGCCAACGTTTTGAGAGAATTAATATACTGCAGCAACTTCTTCTGTTGGACCTTATCTAGGATGTTCTTGCGCAGAACCCGGGCCAAAGTAAGTTCACCGTTACACAGAAGATTGAACACAAGCTCCATGAGCTGCTTCAGGATGTCTTCTGTCAGCTCCACCAAACTGATGACACATGAATAAATACCATTTTAGAACTTTAGAACTCAAGCTGCTTCAACTGTAATCCATATAAGGTTGAGGTCAAAAGTTTACATACACCTTGCAGAATCTGCAAAATGTGAATTATTTTACCAAAATAAGAGGGATCATACAAAATGCATGTTATTTTTTTATTTAGTACTGACCTGAATACGACATTTCACATAAAAGACATTTACATATAGTCCACAAGAGAAAATAATAGTTGAATTTATAAAAAATGACCTTGTTCAAGTTTATACACTTGATTTTTAATACTGTGTTGTTGCCTGAATGATCCACAGCTCTGTTCTTTTGTTTAGTGATAGTTGTTCATGAGTCCCTTGTTTGTGCTGAACAGTTGAACTGCCCGCTGTTCTTCAGAAAAATCCTTCAGGTCCCACAAATTCTTTGGTTTTTCAGCATTTTTGTGTATTTGAACCCTTTTCAATAATGACTGTATGATTCTGAGATCCATCTTTTCAAACTGAGGACAACTGAGGGACTCATATACAGCTATTATAGAAGGTTCAAATGCTCACTGATGCTCCAGAAGGAAAAATGATGCATTAAGAGCCAGGGGGGTTCAAATACACCTATTTTCCCTCTTATTTCGGTAAAATAATTAACATTTTGCAGATTTTGCAAGGTGTATATAAATTTATGACCTCAAATGTAGTAGTCCCTTTGTAAAGTATGTATTTGATTCAGCTCACCAAAGCTCGTCCACGACGCGCACCAGCACGAAGAAGGTGTTTTTACTAGCTCGTTGTTTGATAATGTCAGAGCTGAGAGAAAATCTAGTATATGTGTTCAGAGTTAAGGGAGAAAAAGGGAACTTGGTGCGTAAAAAGGTTAGCAATGCAAACATTTATAAAGTGCCCTCCTGCACGCTCAGAAAGGATATCTATAGCGGAGCTTTTTAATGAGGTCCTCTGGGGTAAGAAACGTTCGGTATGTGGTCAAAAAAGCTTCACAGTATAAAACTCGATCTACAAAAGAGAACATAAGATACATTTATTTAATCATAATTATAGATTAAGATTTAAGAATGAGAAATAGATTCAGGTAATAAATAAAACACACCACTGTTTAAAATATTTGGGTGAAATATACATTAAAAATAGCAATATTGTGAAATATTATTACTTTTTAAAATGACTGTTTTCTATTTGGATATATTTTAAAATGCAATTTTTTCCTGTGACGCAAAGCTGAATTTTCAGCATCATTACTCCAGTCTTCAGTGTCACATGATCCTTGAGAAATGATTCTGATGATAATAAAAGGTGATTTTCTGCTTTTATTATCATCAGTGTTGAAAACATTAAATTGTGTTGCTTAATATTTTTGTGGAAACTGTGCTACATTCCTTTGATAGAAATTTGATCTAAAGAACAGTGACCATTTTTTAAAGTATTCATTTTTTTTTTTTTTTTTACCAACCTCAAATTTTGAACAGTAGTTGAAAAGCTACAGTTTTGTAGTAGTTACAGAGTTTGTTCAATGCATGTATTATTTAAAAAAAAATTCTTCAGATTAGAAGAGATTATTCTTACCTTTGCGATCTGTTTCGGTGGCATGAACTAATAAAATATCGCCTGATCCAGCTCTGACATCAGGGCCGTCATCGTTCTGAGAAACACAGATTAGGATTATGAGGTTTTCGACAAGCAGGTCAAAGTTAGAGCTTTTCATGTAATCAGCTCCTAAATATAACTTCTTAGAGGGATTTGCAAAATAATATTTTCAAAATCTATTAGTTGAACAACGGAAGCCCTATATATTTAGAGTCAACTGAACCCCAACAGGTGGAGATGTCCGGATGTTTCATTTCAAGACACGTTCTTGTTTTCAAAAGCAGAATGGAACAGGAAGCAGGATGTCTGCTCACTAGAATCATACATTTCCTGTCTTACTGTAGAATACAAGCAGTCCGTTTAATAACAACTTATGTGTTCATTTAGAGGAGATGCTCTCTGCGGTAGGTCTGACCTTGCAGTGTGAACAGCAGTATTTCACATGTATTTCAATACTGGGGTTCACCGCAGCAGCACTTGCAATGACTTTAATTCACAGGCAGAGGGCAGCAGAGAGCACACTAACACTTTGACTATCAGTGCATTGTAAATGTAAAGCTTGCCATTTCTGTACACATTTCACATTAATTACCTCTTGCTTTAGTGTTAGGTGAGAAATGATCTCATCGTGATCTATCAGATAGAGCTCGTCCACCTCTTCTGAGGTCATCTCTGAGTCCACACACTTCTGCTTCCAGCTGTGGATGAGAAGTAGGTTATCAAAAATACAAAACATAGAAGGCAAATGCATCTTCTGGTGGGAGAAAATAAACACCCAAAGTATTTCTTTAAAGCTATAAATGTTACCCTTCTCTGTCAGCTGGATCTTTGCTGTGTTCTGAAGCCGAGTCCTGAAGTGAGTCTTCAGCGCCACAGGAAGAGTCCTAGCAACGACAGAAAAATATTTAAGACTTTACTCCATCTAGACCAGAATGGGGTGAAAACTAAGACATCAATGGCAAAAGGCTTCACAGGAACAGCTGGATTTTGCATATTAATAAGATACAAAATACAAGGAACAGCACAAGGTGATAGTTCTGCATTTCACAAAACATTAAACACAAGATTAGGGCGTATTGATAACACACTGCAATATTGTCAGGTCACTGAATAACTATATACACCACCATTAAAAGGTTTGGGGTTAGAAGGAATATTTTTATGCTCTCCTAGGCTGCATTTACTTGATCAAAACTATAGTAAAACAGTAATATGAAATTTTAATGTATTTTAAAATAACGGTTCTCTGTTTTTTTTTAAACTGTAATGTATTCCTGTGATGCAAAGCTGAATTTTTAGCATCATTACTCCAGTCTTTTGCATCACATGATCCTTCAGAAATCATTGTAATATGCTGATTTGCTGTTCAAGAAACATTTCTTATAATTTAAATGTTGAAAACAGCTGTGCTGCTTAATATTTATGTTTTTTCAGGATTCCTTTATTTAAATAACAAAGCTCAAAAGAACAGCATTTATTTGAAACATTTCTGAAACAATGTAAAAGTCAGAAATTTTGTGCAATTTAATGCATCCTTGCTAAATAAATGTATTAATTTGTTAACAAATAAATAAATACAGACCACAAACATTTAAATGGTAGTAGATCAGCTTTACAGAAAGAGCCTTAATACCCATGACATGCATGAAGTGATTATCAATGATTTTCAAAAATAAGGTTAGAAAAATTATTTGCGCTAAGCTGTTAATTTATAATCAAACAAATAATTTCTGGGGAAAGCAGACTGTGTGAGTTTACATGAAGTTGTTATGTCTATACATAGTTAATATGTATATACACCATGGACAATGATATACACATATGTAAACACCAAAATATTGCACTGCAATGTATTGTTTTGACAATTAATGTTGTTCTTTTTAATCGTTTGTACACAATTATATAATTTCATTAATTTTCACTTTATTCAGGGAATGCTGAAAATTGATGTGAACGTTTATTATTTTGTCACGTCATATTTTAAGGCTAAAAAGTAATTTTGCAGAAATTTAACATTGACATGACTGAGTAAAATTACAACACAGCTGTCCAGACACATTAAGATGACCTATATTATGTAGCATTACATACGTCTGTATACTTACACTGCCGTTCAAAAGTTTGGGATCAGTAAGATTTTTAATGTTTTTTAAAGAAGATTCTTATGCTCATCAAGACTGCATTTATTTGATTAAAAATACAGAAAAAAACTGTAATATTGTGAAATATTATTGCAATTTAAAATAACGGTTTTCCATTTTAATATCTTTTAAAATATAATTTATCCCTGTGATACAAAGCTGAATTTTCAGCATCATTACTTCAGTCTTCAATGTCACATGATCCTTCAGAATTCTTTCTAATATGATGATTTATCACCAATGTTGGAAACTGATTATTACTTTTATGTTTTTTTTTTTTTTCTTGGAACCTGAAACTTTTTCCAGGATTCTTTAAGGAGTAAAAAGTTACAATTAACAGCATTTATTCACAATAGAAATGTTTTGTAACAACATACACTACTGTTCAAAATTTTGTGGTCAGTTTTTCTCTCTTTTTTTTGAAAGAAATGAACATTTTTATTTACCAAGGATGTGTTCAATTTATAAAACTGAATTATAAAGTACTACAGGTTCCAAAAAAATATTAAGCAGCACAACTGTTTTCAACATTGATAAATCAGCATATCAGAATTATTTCTCAAGGATCGTGTGACACTGAAGACTGGAGTAACAATGCTGAAAACTCAACTTTGCATCACAGGAATAAATTATATTTTAAAGTATATTAAAAAAGAAAACAGTTAGCCATAGTGAGCATAAGAAACTTAAAAGTAAAAGTAAAAATTGTGAACAGCAGTGCAGATGGATCTCATGATCTGTTTAGTGTTTTAACTGCAGGTTTATTTTTTGAAAAACACACAATCATCAAATCAACAATTCCTCTTTTCAGTTCTCGATTCTATTAGAACAACTCAATTTCACAACAATGTCTGCACACAAAGTCATCAAAAAACTACAGGCCTCTTTTTTTTTCCCAAGTAGTTTTTTTTTTCCACACTGCATGCAAATTCCTGCACAAAGTCACCAAAATACATACTAGACGTTCAATTTCCATCAGTACAGCGCTGGATTTTAAACCAGTGAAATTTAACTGTGAGCAGGGCTGCACAGCATGACAAAATACCTTGTGCAACAATATTGACAGTCATGGCCGGTTAGAACAAAAGCTCATGCAAGAGATTTCTTGTTTGTCGCTTTTGGGCAATGTGTCTTGACGGCCGGTGTTAGTTAAATGTGCGATTAACCAGTCTCATGATGCAAAGCCAAGCATTACAGTGACAAACGGTACAAGCGCAGCATGTGAGAGCACCGACATGTCGGCTGCAAACGCTGACATGCTGTTACTTACTCCATTGGAGAGAGTCACATCTCCATTGGCTTGGTTGGATGAATACAGATTGACGTATTCACCCTCCCCACCTTCATCATTAGCACTTTCGCTCTACAGGAAAACAAGAGGAAGGACAGCACAAGCATTGACAGGCGTCAGAGTAAAGGTGTGGTTCGGAGCTGATGCCCTCAAAGACGAAGAACAGCTGAAATAAACTTGGCAGAGGGAATCAATTGCTTTGGTGGGCCTGAAATCAAAGGACACTCGGTAGCAAAGCAAGATAGAGCACGGCCAGCCTCTGGAAACTTGGCACGACGTTGTGCATTAGACTACATGAAACTGAACTGTGTTAACGTTGACTGTCTAAAACACTCTTAATTGTGGTAAAATCAATGTAATGCAAGGCCTTAAGAGCTGCTCTCTGCTCAACTGCGGGAAAAGAAATGTGATAAAAGACATTAAATGTTCAACACGATTACATTTATTCATAACATTAAACAATTCCTCCATCACATAAAATCGTTTATAAGCCTAAAAGTCTCTAAACTGAAAGCAAGCATCATTTATCATGTAATAAAACTATATTGCTTCCATTTTAATCAACATAGCTGTCCACATTATAAGTGTATTGACGTCAGTCTCTTGAGCAGACAGCTTCATTGATTATAATGTGAGCAGTGGCAATAAGCCGTGTGCTTCCAGTGTAGACTAATGTAATAGGAAGTAACTGTTTTCTCTGACAATTTAATGTAATCACAATGGTTTTCCTTATTGCATTTCATTCAGTTTGAGTCGGTTTAATTAAATTAAATTAAATTCAAATGACTATTGTGGTATAACTGGATGATTAGATTATCTAAAAAAAGCTAAAGACGTACACTACCAGTCAAAGGTTTTTGAACAGTAAGATTTTTCATGTTTTTTAATAGCCGACATTTATTTGATCCAAAGTACAGCAAACAGTACACTTTTGAAATGTTTTTACAATTTAAATTTTTTTTTAATTTGAATATATTTTAAAATGTAATTTATTCCTGTGATTTCAAAGCTAAATTTTGGCATCATCATCCTTCAAAAATTATTATAATATTCTGATCTGCTTTTTTTTTTTCAGGTTTCTTTGGCGAATAGAAAGTTCAGAAGAAGAGCATTTATCTAAAATAGAAATATTTTGTAATATTATATATGTTCTTATCATCACTTTGGATCAATTTAAAGTATCCTTGCTAACTAAATTAATTTTTATAATTTCTTTTAAAAAAAAATATTGGATCAAATAAATGCAGGCTCGGTGAGCAGAAGAGGCTTCTTTAAAAAAAACATAAAAAATCTTACTGTTCAAAAACTTAAAAAAAAAAAATATGTTCTGAAAACAATATTTTTTGTAAGGTATTTTGAACTGCATTTCTTGTATGAAAAGAGCTATATGAATAAATAAAATGTGTATTAATAATAATAATAATAATAATAATATATTGCATTTTGTGTTATGAATGAAAATGTATTGGGTCATAATATTCTATGTAATATTATTTATTATAATATCAAAAAAATTTTAATAAATACAGACATTAAATCCCACAGCTGCTCCATTAAATTATTGCCACTCCCTGTATAAACATCTAATATAAAGAAAGGGGACACAAAGCACCAGCTACAGGTCACTTATATTTAATAGTCGCTTTCCCAATAAAAGGTATTGAAACAAGTCCCCTGTGATTCAGTAGACTTAGTCAGAGGATACAGCTCAGCAGACATAACATCATAAAAGGCAGCTCAGTCACCTAACAGCAGGAAGCCCGACGAGTCCCTGCAGGATGATGCATGTTTAACCTGAGCTTTTCAGCAGGTCACAGTTGCAGGACCCCTGCCTGGTACAAGCTTTTGACTCTTTAGATCTCCGCCACTAAAGACTAGAGGCGTGTGCAGAGAAAAAAAAAATCCACTGAACCCTAACGAGGCAGTGCCGCCATTAATTGAGGTTGTGAACTATTTGCTGCCTACAGGCTACAGCATCTGTGATTCACGTGAGCCATTATGAACATGTTTTCTCTTGTAGCCGCTGGCACACACACCTACACAGAGTCCATAATTAGACAATCAGCAGTGTTTGCATGTTTGCACTACTTCACAGCATGTGAAACCGAATTGAAAAACAACAGACTCAGAACTGCAGTGTTTGAAATCCTGCAGCATAGTATTGAATGTATAGATTACTCAAAAATGAAAATTTATGCTTACTATTCATTTTAGGAGCACAGTCAAAATTTCAGGAGCACCTTCTAATCAATAATCAAAAAATCTGATCAAAAATTTGCCTTCCCATTACGAGGTGATATTTGACTCCTTAAAGTGATTTACAGGGGAATTTTGTTTTTACCTTTGTAATAGCATTTTTAAAACTTTTTTTTTTTAAAGTATCTTTTATGTCACATTTTTAACACATTATATTTTATACGCTTTTTATAATTTCTAATTAAAACAACAGAATAACAATAAGTTACCAATCAAAGGAAATCAGTATTAACAAAATTCATTTGTACTACAGAGGTGGTGCAGAAGAACGAAAAAGTGGCTTGTAGGTGTATTTTCATATGTTTAATGAGATGCAGAGGTGGCATAAGTGCAATCAAATTTATAAATTCATATTGAGATTAACGTTTTAAAAATAACATTTTGAATATAGAAATATTAAATGATTTAATAATGAAACTATAACTGCCATTAAGTGGCAGCAAGTCACTGATTTAATTACTGAATCATTCATTCATTTGATTCGTTCGAATGGCTGATTCATTCAGAAATAAAGCAAGTGTCTGTCTTTATGAATGGGAAATTGAATCACTGACTCACTAGATTTGTTTAAAAACGCATGTTCATTCATAAACGAATCACTGCTGTGTTTGAATGGAGATGTGCAGCGACTTAGCTATGAACAATTTCAAACTATTTTTGACGACGAAATAGAGCAAAAACAGGCAATAGTGTTATAGTCAGACAATGTAAGTCACTTAATATTAACTTTTGTATTACATCAGTACCTCATTCACAAACTCCCTTAAAAATCATTAAAAGCTGTCACTCACAAAGTTCCATTATTATCAACGAAGCTCTTTACACTGCACAGTGAATCTCTTATTTACACTCTCTCTACATTTTGTTTATGAAAGGATTCGTGAAATACGTCTGTGATATATTACTCAAAGTTGCAAAAACACATAAAAAACCTTTGAAGCTCCCCTCAACGCAAACACCAATACGCTGATCGGGTCACTCGCATTGGTGCTCCTAAATATTTTTTCATAGTCGCACGCAGTAGTTTTCAGTCACAAATGCGAATGATCGCACTGTAAAGCCCTGTGTAGATGAGTTTATTTCTTCATCAAAACAGATTTGGAGAGATTTAGCATTACTTGCTCACCAAAGGCTCCTTTGCAGTGAATGGGTGCCGTCAAAATTTATTATCTGTCATTGATGGACTGGAGTCACGTGGATTATGGTGATGTATTTCTCTGCTGTTTGGACTCTCATTCTGACAGCACCCATTCACTGCAGAGGATTCATTGGTGAGTGATGTAATGCTAAAGTTCTCCAAATCTATTCTGATGAAGAAACAAACTCACCTACATCTCAGATGGCCTAAAGGGAAAAAAATGTCAGCATATTTTAATTTTAGGGTGAACTATTCCTCTAAATCTAAAACTTCAACACTTTGCAAGCACTTCTGTTAAATTAGGCTTTAAAGAAGATATTATTAGTTCAAAAAGACATGGAAAAGAAGTTAGAGGCCAGCAAAGCCAAGCGAGACTCACCGTAGGGACAGGCAGGGAGCCCTGGCGGTTCAGAGAGGAGTTAGATGCGGAAAGGCTGAGAGCGGTTTCTGTCTCACCAGGGCCAGGCCCGGACGCACACTGCTGCAGCTGACATGACAGAGAGGAGGAAGAGGAGGAGGAAGGAGACGCAGAGTGTGAGGAAGCCTAGGACGGAAGAGAAGAGCAGAGAAAGGAAGAGGAAAAAAGGCCAGAGATTCATGCCACAGTGTAGATTATCGAGCAGATGTGAGCTGAATGGAGAAACAGCCTTTAGTCAGAGTAGACGGCATATTAAATGTGATGCAAATGAAATGTTTTTAATCATGGTTTGTTAAAAATTAGGCGTGACCAAAGCCCTACTTTTTATTCGCTTCCAGTTAAATATGACGTCTATTCAGTCTACTGTGCAGCAGAAAGGAACAATGTTATGTGAAAGAACTGTGTCAAATATTGCGAGACAAAGGTTTCTATTTTTTGCCTGGTAACTGCTTATGCTTGCTAGTCAGAGCGTGGGGACAAAAACAGGAAATTACTAAAACTAAAAGCACAAATAAAGAGATAAACTGTGTAATACAGCTACTAGCACATAGGGTTGCTTTATACCTGAGCTCAAAACTAACCAACACACCTTGGTGAATCCTTCTGTTCAGTCACGTTGAATGGGAGAGAAAACAGTGGAAACCAAGTCTAATGAAATGAGGCAGATGGGTTTGCAAGATAAGAATGAGAACGAAAGCAAGAACCGTGCAAAGCATTGAAACAGCTGCTCGTGTTGATTTTATAGCAATTTAGATGCTATAAATTAAATTAAATATACAAATATATATACACTACCAGTCAAAACTTTTTGAACAGTAAGATTTTTAATGTTTTTTCAAAGCAGTCTCTTCTGCTCACCAAGACTGCATTTATTTGATCTAAAGTACAGAAAAGAAAATGTTGAAATATTTTTAGTATTTAAAGTAACTTTTTTATTTAAATATATTTTAAAATGTCATGTATTCCTGTGATTTCAACGCTGAATTTTTAGCATTATTATTCCAGTCACATGATCCTTCAGAAATCATTCTAATATTCTGATTTGCTGCTCAAAAAACATCTATTTTTTTATTTTGTTGAAAATAAAAAGCTGAGCAGAATTTTTTCAGGTTTCTTTGATGAATAGAAAGTTCAGAAGAACAGCAATTACCTAAAATAGAAACATTATAAATGTCTTTATGATAACAAACAACTTTCTTTAATCAATTTAAAGCATCCTTGCTAAATAAAAATATTACTTTTCTATAATTACTTTCTCCAAAAAAAAAAAAAAAAAGATACTGACTTTAAGCATTTAAATGGTATAGTATATAATGTTACAAAAGCTTTTTATTTCAGATAAATGCTGATCTTTGGATCTTTCCATTTATCAAAAAATCTTGAAAAACTAAACTGTTTTAAATATTGATAATAATAATAATAGAAATGTTTCTTGACCAGTAAAACAGCATATTAGAATGATTTCTGAAGAATCATGTGACACTAAAGACTTGAGTAATGATGCTAAAAATGTATCTTTGATCATAGGAATAAATTACAATTTAAAAAATATTCAAATAGAACAAAGTTATTTTAAATAGTTAAAATATTTCACAATATTTATGCTTTTGTTGTATTTTGGATCAAACAGAAGAGAATTTTTTAAACAACATTAAACATCTTACTGTTCAAAAACTTTTGACTGGTAGTGTAAATATATTCTCATACTTCATATATTTTTCTCTTAAACTTATACGTAAAATGCAACAAACTTTATTTCTTTATTTTCCGTAAAGACTATGTAAATTTCCTCTTTACATGTCAAATTAGATACAGTGTCTTGTTGCCTTTTCCTCATGCCTGTTGGCAAGTTTTCACATTTTCCTCTGGCTCCTTTATGCATTTCATCAGTTATTACAAATAAAAATGTAGCATCTTTTTATAACAGTCACTTTGTAAAACTGCATCAGAAAATCACAAAACAAAACAAGCCTCTGTTCTAAAATGTGTCACGAATATAACCAAGAACGTAGTTAAAAATAAACATCAGTCGCTAGTTTCTAACATTGAGATGCCACAAAAAGATACGTAGAGCGGCAGGTGCTTCACACAGCCAGGAATAGCACAAGATTTAAAGGATGTGGCCACATTTTACTCTTATTCGAGTTGTTTCTCAGGCATTATCTGAATAAACATCAGACATGTCCACACAATGAGAAAACAGATGATGTAAGATGAAGATGTACTTTTACTGGCATAATACGACACTGATCACCCAAGGCAACACCTGAACTTCAGTCAGACTAACAGAGAATGAATGCTTTGCTATGAGCAACTTAATATAAGCAATAATCTGACTCTACGGGAAATATAATACGGCTACCATTATGATTAATGGTGTCTCTCAGTAGGAAGAACAACATTGCATCAACATCTAGAGAGGGTGAGAATGAAGCAAACAGAAAAGTGTGTACAGCGTGTGTGGGCGCAGCACTGACGGCAGTGATCTAGCTCTCACCAGTTGTCTCTGTTTGGGTGGCAGCGCAGGCGGAGGGAGGGTCTCGTCACTGCTGCTAAAGGAGTCGCTGAGACCGTACACTTCCTGAAAACGCTTCCTATTGCGCTGCTCGTAAATGCTTTCGCTCTGAGGCGTCTGGTAGAAAACGGAAGGCAGCGGCTCAGAATAGTCCTCCATAAACTGCATGTACTTTAGGACTGTGGGTAAACAGGGCAAAAAGTAAATAGGTTAAATCAAGACACAGGCAGACAAGTGGTGAACACTTGCACATGCATGAAGAGGGTAAAGGTTATGATGTCAAAAGGGAAACTGAGACGTTGACGACTGTGTGACTTGTTGCACAAGTCATTCTTGGTGTGTCTTCAGCATTTTATTCTGTTTATTCATGAAATGAAGCAGAATTTGGTCATTCCTATTTTGTAAGCAAATTAATACTGATGATTTTCGATATTCTGCTAACTAGAAAGAATCTGTATAAAACAGCTGACATATGCATAATATACATTTTCTAGAAACGGATTTTTTTGTAATAGCCACAATAATTTATATTTATTTTAATTAACTAATGAATTAATTAAAAATTACATTATATACACACTCTGGTTCAAAAGTCTGGGATCAGTAAAATTTTGAATGTTTTTTTTTGTTTGTTTGTTTTTTTTAAGAAGTTTCTTACGCTCATCAAGGCTGCATTTATTTGATAAAAAAAAATCTGAAAAAACAGTAATATTGTGAAATATTTTTTCAATGTAAAATAACAGTTTTCCATGTGAATATATTTCAAAATGTAATTTATTCCTATGATGCAAACCTGAATTTTCAGCATCATTACTCCTTCAGAAATCATTTTAATATTCAGGACTGTGGGTAAAAATGGCAAAAATAGGTTAAATCAAGACACAGGCAGACAGGTGGTGAACACTAGCACATGCATGAAGAGGGTGAAGGTTATGATGTCAAAAGGGACACTGAGAACGTTGATGACCTGTTTATATTTGATATATCTATATGCTGTTTAATATTTTTTTGGTTCAATAATAAATAACAACTTTTTATTTAAAATATAAAAATAAAATTTTATTTTAAAAATTGTAACAATATTAACTACTATTTAAAAGTTTTTTAAATGTATTTATTTATTTATTTTTTTAAATAAATTAATACTTGTATTCACCAAGGATGTGTTAAACTGATAAAAAGTGATAGCAAAGGCTTATATTGTTAGAAAAGATTTCTATTTTGAATAAATGCTGTAAGAATCCTGAAAAAAGAATCAAAGGTTCCAAACTATTAAGCGGCACAACAGTTTCCAACATTGATAATATAAGTAATTAATCAGCATATTAGTATGATTTCTGAAGGTCATGTGACACTGAAGACTGGAGTAAAAATTCAGCTTTTCATTACAGAAACAATTTTTGTTTTACTATTATTTTTATATTTTATTATTATAATTTTTTAAAAAAGATTTTTAATTTTATTTGTCTATTTATTTGCCTTTATTAGAGTATGTGGATTTTATTATTATTATTCTTTTTCATTTTTAAGATTTCTTTTTGCCATTTTAACTTTTTATTCAAGAATCCTAAAAAAAAAAAGAATCACAAGCTCCAAAAAAGTTAAGCAGTACAACTGTTTCCAACATTGATATTAAAAGTAATAAATCAGCAATAAATACTGGAGTAATGTATAATATATTATAATAATATATAAAATAGAAAACCATTATTTTAAACTGTAATAATATTTTACAATATTACCGTTTTTTTCTGGATTTTTGATCAAGTAAATGCAACCTTGATGAGTGTAAGATAATAAAAAAAAAAACATTAAAAATCTTACTTATCCTAAACTTTTGAACGGCAGCATATTCATATATAATAATGTATAATTAATTTTTAAAAACATAAACCATTATGTACATATTTAATGAGAGCAATATCACATGAGTAGCACACAGAAGAACTGGCCAAGGTAAGGTAAGAGCTGACAAGCTCACATGTCCGAAAACTATCAAAGCAAATTTTCAAGTAGAACTGTTGTATAAAGTATTACATAATTTAGATATAAAGTACCTATTTATTTACATCTATACTTGTATTTATTGAATTTTCATTTTAAAAAAAATATGCAGACAGACAAAACCATCTTTGCCTATATTTTTTCATTCATCCCATCCCACAAAATGAGGATGTCTGCAATGCTCATTAATTCTGAGTTAATAAAATTTAAAAGAGAAAACCAACTCAGCATCCTCCGTGTGACCTCACATAAACTCTTCCATCAAGCCACGCCACTCATGTGCAAATTACACCATGATTCAAGCGCTCCTCCCTCCAAACAAGAGTCTTTCAGCAAGAGCTCATTTCCTGCCGGCTTGGGTGAGGCCTTGAACTGTATTCAGTCAGAGATTTCTCCAACAAAGGCATTATTCCATCTGACCTCACACTGAAGCTGACATCACTGTTTCCTAACCCCTACCCAACACTGAGGGGCTTTAGAGAGTAAAAGTGGTGAAAAACTGGCTTTGCCATACTGCGTCATACCTTGCACACATTACACAATGAATTAAATGAACTGTGCAAACAGCTTAGTCTGAAGACAAACGGAAAAGCCAGGACTCAAACTACTTGTTTGGTCATAGTACTTGAAGATTAAATGCTGCTTTTAAAGTTGGCATGAAATGAAAAGTCACCATTTTCTAAATGCATGTTACTGATCTTATTGTGAATGATTTATCAGTGTACAGTTCATTAATTTAGAATTTTTTTGACCTTATAATTTTTAAATCAAAATGTCAAACCAAACTCTTAACTTGGTGGCAAGTGCCAGACTTGTCCAAAAATTTTGTTAACCCCCTTTAACTGGAAGTTTGCATTCAGATCTGCCTCCATTCAGTCAACAACCAATGAATAGGCAGGGATAGACAGTCCCCGCCCCACATTTTTTTCCTTTTTTCAATAATCTGTTTTACTCAGTTCACAATATGGACGAAAAGACCCTAAAATTCTTCAGAAATTCAAATACTTACATTATGAATGTCAACGTTATGCTGATACAAGGAAACAGTCGAACAGAGACAATTTCTTTTATTTAATTTTTTACTATTATTTTATTATTACTATTTTTAATTTTGAAGATATTTACTTTTATTTTATTTTTTGCATTTATTATGAGAGGATGTGGATTTTATTATTAATAATATTATTTTACATTTTTAGAAATTGTACATGTATTTTTTTTTTTTTTGCCTTTATTATGAAAGGATGTGGATCTTTCACAAATTTGGAAAAGTCTGCGAACCAGGACTCAAACTTGGACATCCAAAACGCAACAGTTTTTATATATATATTTATATATATATATATATATATATATATATATATATATACATACATACATACACACACACACACACACACACACACACATATATACACACACACATTCTATTAAATTCTTTTTTTTTGTTTGTTTGTTTGTTTGTTTGCAACACCTTCAAAAAAAAAAAAAAAAGAAAGAAATTTTTCACCTCATTTTCACCTGTACTTGCCAATTTACTTTACATTTAATTTAAAAGAGGATTTTCACAATTTGCTAATGTTCACTAATTCATAAAATGTTCTATTTTTTTAGCATTACTGGAACAGGACAATACAAACATTTCACGGGACGCAAAATGGAAGAGAGGAGGGGACGTGACTGCAACCAATAACTATAAAGTTTTAATACTCATTCTAACACACTGGAATTACTTTCAGAAAGATTTTTTCCAGATGATGAATGATAAACCAGTGACAGTAAATCAGAATTCATACTACTTTAAAGAGCACAAGCATTTAAAGCAACAGATGACAAAACTGTGACACAGTTTTGTATAACTAACTGCTTATAATAAACAGCAACATGCAATGATGCGGACACTAATATAGTTATAGTTATCGTTCTTGTTGTGAATAGGTCTTAACACGGTTTTCCCAAAATGCAACTGCGCAATATGTCATAGCGCTGCCCCACAAGGCTTTGACTAGACAAGCTTTTCTTACTCTGTGACTTGCTATTCTACAAACAACATATCTGACTTCTTCATACTCACTGTGGCGGCTTTTCTTCTCTGGCAGGGGCGGAGGGCTCTGAGGGATCTGTGCGTTCTCAGCAGGGCCATAGTTTCCCATAAACACTCCAGGGTTTGAGGGTGGCATGGAAGCAAATAGAGGAAACGGTGGAGTCTGCACGTCCTCATCAGGAACATTGTCATATTGAGAGTACAGTCGTTCCACCTGAGGCGGAGGGGGTCGTCGTTCCTTCTTCGGAAGAGCGGGCGGTATCGATTGAAGCTGAACAGGCAAGGACGATGATTCATTGTGAGACTCGGGGAGAGGGCTCAGACAACCCCCCGTGTGTGCGGGAGGGATCTGGTCGATGCTAGACAGGTCCTGATGCAGGAAGTCATAGTCGGGGTCGTAGCTCTCTGCTGTGTCTGAGTAAAGCAAGGGAGAGAATAGAGAAGACAAAACTCATTAATATATTTAAACCACTCTTGTAGTCTGACAAGCTATCGTTTCAAAGTAGCAAGGATTTAAGCACTCACCGAGAGTCTCACAGCTGGTGTTACGAGAGCACTGTCCACTGTCCTGCTCTAAAGACGACAGCTGTTCATCTGACTTGCTCAGTATGCCAATGCTGCCACATGGGGACAGTCGTGGCGATTCCCCTCCATAGGAGTGACTGCCTCCCGAAAAACGCCTCTGTAAGGCCTCATTGTCCTTTAGATGAAATTAAGAACAGTTAACCTCAAGAGACAACCAATCATGAAATATTTATTCACCTTAATGTTGTTCCAAACTTGTATGGAAAACTTTTTCACTTCAGAAAAGAAAGATTTTTAAAATAATGGTCCCAAATGACAAATTTTATGGACAAAATATTATAACCAAATATTCCATAAATTATATTAGGATGACTGAATAATGACAGAATTACGACAGAGTGATGTTTCAATGCATGTAACTCATTACTAAACAAATTTGGGGAAAGAGTAAGACCTTAAGCCAGTTATTCATTTTCTATTGATTTTTTTTTTTTTTTCATTTCATTTGGGATATGTTTTACTGGCCTTTGTAATATTTGTACTATATTAGTAAATTAAAAAAAAGAAAAAAAAAATCCTATTATATGTGACCCGACCACAAAACCATTTTTGGAATGCGGAAATTAATACTATTATATTATAATTTATTATAGATAATTATGTTATAAAATAATTATATTCTAATTTATTCTAAAATAATATTATAATTTATAAATCATCTGGAAGCTGAATAAATAAGCTTTCCATTTATGTATGGTTTGTTAGGATAGGAAAATATTTGAATACTGAGCAAATCGCCTTTAAAGTTGTCCAAATGAAGTTCTTAGCAATGCATACTACTAATCAAAAATTAAGTTTTGATATTTTCATGGCAGGACATTTACAAAATATTTTCAATGAATATTATCTTATCCTGATGATTTCTGCCATAAAAGAAAATACAATGTATTTTGCCTATTGCTATTGCTATTGCTATATATATATATATATCTACAATGGAAGTCAGTGAAGTGCAATGATGTTTTGGACCAAAATGACTTACATTTTATGGACAAAAACAGTTAAAATAGTCTCTCAAATATTTTTTTGTGTTGCTAGGATGACATTAGGATGAGTAAACGATTTATTTTTGGCTGAACTATGTGTGGCTATCTTTAAAAGTGACCTTTAATTACACTAAACTTCAGATTAATTCTGAGTGATTACTAAAGACCAATTTTAGGGGAAAAGGACTCGTGAGCCACAACCCTTGTCATTTAAAGGTGCAATAGGTGATTGTCTTTAGAAACAGAATTTTTTGTTATGCTGGTTGAAAGTCTCTTCACATCATTAATCATTAAGTCGTCTAAATGTATATAAATGTATTTATATATTCTGTGGAAGGCGTAGGACCAAGAAAAGTTTGTTCAATTACAACCTGCCTGTCAACATATGCATTTGCATACCTCCGTTCGCACAGACAGCATACGTCATCAGCGCGTTCACATACGCTATGCAGATAGAGCGAGAATGGCAGGCAATGATCAACAACCTGATCTTCCTTCCTGGTATTGTACTTTTACTAACTGTACAATAAAGTGCTCTCACGGTTAATGACGTGATGTTGTAATGCTCACTAGAGCATTTACGGTAGGTTTGTGGCAGACTGACAACTGCGCATGCGCATAACGTGTGTCTGTACATTCTGGAAAGGTGAAGAGATGACTTGCTCTACCGACACCTGTCTCTCTTTATTTATTCTCTTTTTTCTCTCTCTTTTTTTTTTTTTTTTGTTGTTTGTGACCCGCGTTGGATGCATGCTTGTGTAAATTTTTCCTTGCTCGATCCCCATGTATGTGGACCAGTGTGTCGGCGCCTGAGTCATTTTATTAAACTCTGGGAAAATCCGCCATCTTCTCGTCTCCCGTGCCTTTATTAGCACCACACAGTTTTCCTATCTGAGCTGTTGAACATTTCAACTTGGTGTTAGAATGTATTGCAGTAATCTTGTCTCTGGTCATCTGGTTTGTGTGCGTAGACGCGTTCAGGGGGTGTGGCTTTGGACGGTGATTCACAGGGAGGGTGGGACTTTCGCTTTCAGTGCTATCTGGCTAAAGTTAGCATTTTCCAAGATCTTCTATTGCACCTTTAAGGCCCACATTAGGCTTTCAAGTTGCAGATCAGAGCATCAAGGGAACACCAAAATCTCACCTGTCGACAGATACCAATAGGAAGACTTGATCCACTTGTGGTACGACTCATTGGCGCAACCACGGCAATCCTTGTGGGAGATGGTGCCGACTGACGTTTCTTTGGGGGGAGAGCCGGTGGACTGCAAAGGGAGAGCTTGTTTAGCCAATGCTAGAATCAAACAGATCAACTATAGTCATAATGAAAAGTTAATCAGTCCCATACAAGCTGTCAATCAAAAACCCCACAGACAAATTTCGTGTTATGAAAATCTGCAACCAATCCCAAGCGACCAGGAACATTTTTTCAAAGCGAAAGTGGAATTCAGCTGGAACCACAAACCACAACTTCATAAATCAGTCATTCAGTCAGTCTGGTTAGTTGCTCTGTCGCCCCAAAGCAGCTGCTAATGCTGAAGTCATACAGCAGAGCCACTAGCAGAAGAACTGACTCATAGTGAATGTAAAGTATGTCTGGCTGACATTTACAAATACCGATTAACTTCTGAATAACCAGTCTCAACAAACCAAGTCAGATTTTCTTAAATTGTTTTGCCAGACGAGAGGCTCGAACGGAGATTAAATAAGGTTCTTGCTATGAAGGGAAACTATAAAACACCTGGAGGATCTGTCGTAGTCCTAACACAGTCATTTGTTTTAACAGTCTGACTGATGTAAACTCATTTTCGGCTGTGAGCCGAGAGACTGTTGGCCATGAAAGCATCTACATGCCATTTCAGTGAGCTAACTGTGCTTCACAGTGCATTTGGGATATTTGGGCTGCAACAACGACTGAAAACAGACAACAACAAATTTCATTATTAATCAGGGCGTTGCACTACACATGCAGAACTTTCATCAGAGATGTCGCTTTCTGTATTAAAACACTATTTTAAATGAAAAACAGTGAGCTGCAGTGGAAAAACGATGTGTACAAGTGTACGATGCAAGCTGTCTGAAGCACACGAGCATGCTAAATGCATATAGTTTCAGGTTGTCACACTGAACACTTTGTCAGAGTGAATGTGGTTGAGAGGTTTTTCACCACAACTTAGACTTCAGGGTTATGTTCTTGTAATCTGAAAAATATTTCCAGCAAGCGTGCAGTTAAATGTTTCAGCCTTGGTCAATTTCAAATACTTGACAGATTGTGTAAATGCTTGCTTGTTAATAAAACAATGAAAGTTCAATCATTTTGACAATGCTGGATGTAAAAATGTAAGTTTTAAATAACTAAAATGTATAATAATGCATCTAAATCTAAAAAGCAACTCTCAAAAATCATTCACACTGCCACAACATATGCTTGTTTTTTTGTTTTGTTTTTTTTTTCCACAAGAGGGTTTTCACAATATCAGTGAAATCCCAGTAGTCAATACCAATACCAGTGTAATTTCACAATACATCACGCCAATTTCAATACAGAAATATTAAGTAGCAATGAATATGCTAGGAAACACACGTAGTATATAAATAATTAAAGTTGTTAAATATTAAAATAAAAATTTAAATGTCATGTTGCCTTCAATTATTTCTCAATGATGATAAATTGTCGATTAATTATTCAAGTAAACAATAAATAGCAGTAAGTAGTAATTTTCTTTGCTCAATTTTTTTTTTTCCACTCCAGAATTAAAATTTCCTGATAATTTACTCACCCTCATGTCATCCAAGATGTTCATGTCTTTCTTCAGTGACAAAGAAATTAAGGTTTTGGAGGAAAACATTCCAGGATTTTTCTCCATATAGTGGATTTCAGTGGTGGTCAATGGCTCTACATGATCCCAGCGGAGGAATAAAGGTCTTATCTAGCAAACATTTTCTAAAAAAAAATGAATAAATAAAAAAAAGTATATACTTTTTAAACCACAAAATGTTGCACATTACATAATGATGTTGGAAAGGTCACACGTGACACGCAGGTGGAAGTACCGACTCCGTGTTTACAAAGCGGATGTGCAAAAAAAGTCAAACGCCCTTTACAAAAAAGGTAAAAACGGTGTTGGGTGATTTTGAAGTTGGAGGAGAAAATGAGTTTTTCGACCTACCCAACCTTTTTGAACCGAAGTACACAGATGAAGAACTAACCACGTGTGACCTTTCCAACATGATTATGCAATTTGTCATTGCATAGCTAGTGCAAGTTGAGCATTTGTGGTTAAAAAGTATATAAATATTATTTTTTAAGAAACCGACCAATTGATCCACTATATAAAACACTTACTCCTTGGCTGAGATTGTGCAGAGCCATTAAAAGCTGCATTAAAACTGCAGTTTGGACCTTCAACCCACTGGGTCCCACTGAAGTCCACTATATAGAGAAAAATCCTGGAATGTTTTCCTAAGAAACCTTAATTTCTTTGTGACTAAAGAAAGACATGAACATCTTGGATGACATAGTGAACTTCTCCTTTAATGAAAAGCCAGTGTCTTTTAAGAATCAAGTTGATTGAGAATCAACATGCTGAGTGAACAGACCAGTTGGTAGGCTAAACTTGGCGTCAAAATAATCCCCAACAAAAAGCTTATATAGCAGAGACACAGACTTGTGGGAAGGCTGGAAACTTGCCAAAAACATGGAAACGCCAGCAAATAATTCAGAGTACAAAGCAAACTCTCTTTTATGCCAGCGGCACAACCTAATCCTCTTCTGTCTAGACTTGGTATCAGAATAGCCTTTCTTGCTGTTTCTGCCTCTCTCTTTCTTGTCTCTTTCAGCCTTCAGAGGGAAGCTGACACTGTTAAGTTCATTTCTCAGAAAACGGTCCGTATGTCAATGACTCTGCTAGAGGAAGCCGAGTCTTCGCTGCTGCACCCTACAAAGACCTGAATTCTCAAGAATACCACTATTTATATCTCTCTCTCACACCTTTTTGTTTTAGGCTTCCCGCAAACCAAGATGGGTCTGTGCAGTCATCTGTAGCCAAGCCCAGCACTTAAAAACATACACGACATGCTGCTGCAAACCACATCACACCTGCAATCTCTAAATGTTTACTGCATGTAATCCAGATAAGATAATCCATGATAAGATAACACATCATACTTCACATTTCCACTTGTAAACTGCTCGCCTTGTGCAGTACCACCTTTTAGACAATCACACTCACTTGTTTCACAGCATGAAGCTTGTAACACTAAATTAACAGCAATTGGCATGAACAGGGTACACAACAGGTTCTGACATTTTCTGTCATTTTTTTTTTCATTTTCATTTTATATAGGGTTTGCCATTTTTATATGGAACCCCATTTCCACCACTGAATAAAAACTAAGTAATTGTGAGTTTTTATTTCACAATTCTGACTTTTTTTCTCAAAATGCCATTATATAAACTCACAATTGCAAGTTATAACACCAGAATAGTGGGATATAAACTCACAATTGTGAGATATACAGTAAGAAATTGCAAAATAAAAACTCCTTTGTGAGTTTCTATCACGCAATACTGACTTTTCAATTCACAACTGTGAGTTTATGTCACTCATTTCTGAGAAATAAACTGTGTGATATAAACTCACAGTTGCGGTTATAATGTCAGTTTTTTAAATATCCTATTAAATATCCTAAATTATGAGTTCATATCTTGCAATTCTGACTTTAAAACCCACAATTATGAGTTTATGTCTTACAATTCTGAGAAAAAAAGTTTTTTCTTTATTCAGTGGTGGAAATGGGCTTTCATATTTTTAACGCTTAAATTAAATAGAAAAACTAAAAAGAACTATAAAACATTACTTAAAAAAACAATAAAATATTATTTTAAATATTAATATAAATATCATTAAATAAATTATGATAAATAAACAGATTTTTTTTCATAACATTAAAGCATTTTGTGTTTTAAACACTTATTTCATATTTTTCTTTTTGATTTTTTTTTATATAAATAAAAAAAAAAAAAATTAAGATTAGAGTAAATATTTTCATACCAATGTTCAGGCACTTTGAGTCCAGGTAGAGGGGGTTTAGGAGGGGCCACCTCCTCATCAGGAGCATCATTTGGGGTCTCTGTGGTCTCAGCTGGGGTAGGCGTGTCATTCGAGACGGTTTCCTTTGACTCAATGACAGGGGGCTCTGGGACACTGCCAATATAAAGTGAATGTAATAAACAACACAACATTTCAGTGCTGACACACAACACTGTATTACAGGTCGACAGCCCAGTTGGTGACTTCTACTGAATTTGAAGGTGGATTTCAACATCATCCACCTCCATTTGAAAGAATTTCTAAAGGCATAATGTTGTGTTTCAAAAAGGTTTCTATTTACCGCTGTGGGCTGGCGACAGAAGGCAAGGTTTTGACAGGTGTTGTAGGGGAGGGGTGCTCCTGCTTCTCAATGGCGACTTTTACCAGCTCCTACAAGAAACCACAGGCAAAGTCAGCTTTACAAACAACACTATCCACTAAACAAAACCCATGGCTAAGTACAGCTGGAATATGGGTAGAGAATAGATGTCAGACAGAAGACAAGTCATGACAGAGTTCCACTGAACATTAATACCTTAACACCATCCAGCACTGCTTTGATCACAGTGGTGACGGTTGCAACTGTTTCTTTATCTTCCAAATTCACCCCCTCCAGCATCACTTGGTCCGACCAGCGAATGAGGTTTGCAAGACTTTGATAGAGTCGACTGAGACAGGAGGACACTCTTGAACTGGTGACAGATGGACAGGGAATTAAAATATTTATATACACTACCAGTCAAAAGCTTTTTAATGTTTTTTTAAGGAAGTTTCTTTTGCTCACCAAGCCTGCATTTATTTGATCCAAAGTACAGCAAAAACAGTTCAATTTTTAAATATTTTTACTATTTAAAATAACTGCTTTCTATTTGAAAGTATTTTAGAAGGTAATTTATACCTGCGATTTCAAAACTGAATTTTTAACATCATTACTCCAGTCACATGATCCTTCAGAAATAATTCTAATATTCCGATTTGCTGCTCAAAAAATATTTTTTATTATTATTACGTTGAAATCAGCTGAGTCATATGTTTTCAGGTTTCTTTGAGGAATAGAAAGTTCAGAACAGCATTTGTCGGAAATAGAAATCTACAATGCCTTTATCATCACTTTAGATCAAGTTAAAGCATCCTTGCTAAATAAAAGTATTAATTACTTTTATTTATATGTAGTGTATAATGTTACACATGCTTTTTATTTCAGATAAATGCTGATCTTTGGATCTTTCTATTCATCAATGAATCCTGAAAATGTTTTTTTAAACAGCAAATCAGCATATTAGAATAATTTCTGAAGAATCATGTGACACTGAAGACTGGAGCAATGATGCTGAATATTTAGCTTTGATCACAGGAATAAATTACATTTTAAAATATATTCAAATAGAAAGCAGTTATTTTAAATAGTACAAATATTTCACCACAATTTTTGCTTTTGCTGTATTTTGGATCAAATAAATGCAGGTTTAATGAGCAGAAGAGACTTCTTTAAAAAACATGAAAACTCTTACTGTTCAAAAACTTTTGACTGGTAGTGTAGTTCATGCAAAAACATGTTTTTTTCTGAAAGCTGAACAATAAACTAATTCTTTCAAGATGCTCAAAAGCAACTTTACCTGCTCAGGATCTTGCCATCAAGTTGTACCAAGCCCATGATGGCTTCCAGAACTTTGCTAGCAGAACCAGGAAGCATTTCCAAGACCTTCTTGTCCACTGCCATCTTGTCAATAATCGTTTTAAAGTACCGCAAAGCGCTGACCACTTCTTTCTCATGTTCCTCTAATCGACTCAGACTCTAAATGTGATAAAAAGAAAGTCAGCGATGTCTTCAACAGGTCCAAAAATAACAATGAGATTATTTGCTTTCAGGCAAAAAACTTTGTACATAAAGTTAACATCTACTACCTTGGTCACAGTCTTCTCTGGAGACTTCACGGGTTGCTCTGGTGGCGGTTTGGATTTTTTGTTTGATGGTGTCCGCTTGATTTTGGGAGAGTGGAATTTGTCCTTTAGTTTCATCGTAAAGGACGTCAAGTGGGAACGCTGGGATTCTGAAGGAAAACAAAAACACACACATTATTATGAGGCAAATTAGTTCAAAAAAGTAAATTTCTTCATTGCTGTCAAAATAAAAAAACAAATGTTGAATTCAATAAATATTTCCAGAGTATTCAATGCATCTTGCAGTAATTTAGGCAGCAGCTTTCCAGTTCACTGCTCTCGGAGTCATCAACCTCATTCTGTATCTTGGGAATATATGCAAGATGAGACACAGGCCTTTGTGTACTACGAAATCCTCTTCGACTACAAACTGAATTGGTCACAGTGGGACTGACCGCTCTCTTGGAGCGTGCCGCTCTGGAACGAATTCTGGTGATGACACTATTGTGCAGGCCACAAAACCATTTAGGGGCAATTTATCCTCATGCACATTAAAGAAATGAAGCGCTTAGGGCTTGCGAGGGCGCTCTGTGAACTTTCAAATCATATGACACAGAGTCCGACAAGAGAGTTTAAAGGAGTTTTGTCAGGATATTTGACTCATGTGGATACTAGCTTTGAAAGCAGGGTGTGCATAGATTAAGTACTTAGGAGACACAAAAACCACATGGCAAAGATGGAAGCTTTTCGTTGTATGTTAATGCATTTCCTGTTGAAACAGGAATTTGGGACAGGATCAAAGAGTTTTAGTCACTTTTAATAAATAGCCAACAGACTGGGGCCCTATGAAATAGTTTTATTTTTTCGCCCTCCAAATTCAGTTTATTTATTTTATTTTTTCTGGATTCCATTTAAGTTTTTCTAGACTCTGTTTTTATGATTAAATTCCATTTTATAATTTTTTGTTTTTTTTTTCAGAAATGCTGTGTTGTGTATAGGGCTGCAACGATTAATCGCACGATGTCGTGAGGCGCGTTTAGTCAGTGAAGCCGATACTTTGATTAGTAGTAAAGCTCCATCACGTGCGTTCAGCTGGAGCGGATCGAATTCGATTTTGAGCGCGATTTTGGCGTAGCTTGTCAGTACTTTACGGCTCTGTGTATTACTTGCCGCTCCAGCTAAACGCACGTGATGGAGCTTTACTACTAATCAAAGTACCGGCTTCATTGACTAAACGCGCCTCACGACATTGTGCGATTAATCGTTGCAGCCCTAGTTGTGTATTTACATATTCTGGTAAATACTCCTTAAAAAATAATGTTTTAATAATCATTTATTAGCAGTAGAAGTAGTACCATCATTACATTAAGCAATATATTTCTGTCACAATTTCTTTAAGTTAAACCAAACTTTTATTTTGATGGGTTGCTGTGAAGCCCTTTAAGTTTTTGTTTGCACATGATATGATATGAGTTTTTCTTAAAATAACAGTGTAAAAACTCACAGCCACACTTTCATCTGTGTTACATTCAATATGGCATCTAACCTGACTAAAGTCAATGGGTTTTCAGTTTACATCTCAGCTGTGAACATGATTTACTAATTACTAGCTAGTCAGAAGCAGCTGGATACAACAGGAAGAACATTCTGATTTGCACGATCAAAAATCTGTAATTGGATGAGTCATCATTTATATTTTAGAACCGTTGTACTGGAACAAAAAGATTGTAAATTAACATTTAAATTTGTTATTGGCAAACTGAACAAAAAAAAAACAAAACAAGATGACAGCAGATTCAGCGGTTACTGAAAGTGACTGCATTTAAAATTGCACAGGACTGGAATTACCCACAATGATAGATGCCTTATCTGTCTTTTCTCACAGATCCTGATGTGACTGCTAATTTAAACAGGTTAAATTACCCATGAGAGCCAACTTCCTGTACCACTGTCTAAGAAAACTCCGCTCTGCTAATAAAAACACGCCAAACCAATAAGGTGTGCAAGTGCTTTTAGAGGATGTAATCTTTCCATCCGCTTTTTGATCCTCATACAGTGGGAAGTCTCATCTACTAATTCATATCCTCTTTTTTTTTTTTTTTGCATATCCTCTTCTAAAACAAAGCAGTAGACCACAACCTCTGAACCGACTTTTCCCCTCCTTGATCACGCTTTCAAGAACCATACTCAACCTCTGGCCACATCTTAACCTAAAGTTTCCACCAACAAGATGAACTACTACCAAACCGAGTCTGACTTTAACACATCAGTGTATGAACATTTTATTTTGCATTGATTTTGACTCTTTTATCCTCTTTCAATCAAACAGATTTATGCAAGACTACAGACCAAACAGTTCTACATTTAAATCATAGAAATGGCAGCATAACAAAGAAAAATGAAAAAAATATTGTCAGCATGACCTGATAAACATGAAAAGTGCAAAGTAACTTCCCTTTTCAGTTTCTAACTTTTTGCTACTAAAATAATGCAAACATCTCCACTAGCTAAAACAAGTTTAAGAGATATGTCTGAAACTAGAAGACACTGGCCAACATCCTCCCACACAAAACCAGCGTCAACATCGCAGGGCCATTTAGAGATGAACAACTGAACTTCTGACAAGAAGTTACCCACAAGTGATTAAAATTTCTCTGAACCCTGAGAGAAAGGAAGTGACAATGCTGGCAACCTCACAGGGGAGTTAACAGACATTTTGCTTTATTCATAAAAAAAAGTCACAAATGCAGAAAAGTAAAACACAAAACTTGCACTGGTTTCTGCACCACTGTCTCTAAACTAACCTTGACGTAAATCAAGTGATTCAAATCTTTCTGAATCAACTTAAAAAGAAATAGTGAAAAATGACTAAAAATGACTCATCCAAGATATAGATGGGTTTTTTTTTTATCATCGAAAAAGATCCAGAGAAGTTTTGCATTACATCACTTGCTCACCAACAGATCCACTGCAGTGAATGGGTGCTGTCAGAATGAGAGTATAAGCAGCTTTATTTAATTTACAGTCTTAAAATTTAGTTATAATTATCTCTCTTGCACAAAAACATGAACATATAAAAAAACATATAAACCACAAATACAGCTGAAACCAGAAGTTTACATAGACCTTGCAAAATCTGCAAAATGTGAATTATTTTACCAAAATAAGAGGGATCATACAAAATGAATCTTATTTTTTATTTAGTACTGATCTGAATAAGATATTTAAAATAAAATATTTTTACATATAGTCCACAAAAGAAAGTAATAGTTAAATTTATTAAAAAATTTATAAAAGTTTACATACACTTGATTCTTTATACTGTGTCATTACCTGAATGATCCACAGCTGTTTTTTTTTCTTTAGTGATGGTAGTTCATGAGTCCCTTGTTTGTCATGAACAGTTAAACTGCCCACTGTTCTTCAGAAAAATCCAAAAAAGGTCCCACAAATTCTTTGGTTTTTTAGCACTTTTGTGTATTTTAACCCTTTTCAACAATGACTGTATGATTTTGAGATCCATTCATTTACACTGAGGACAACTGAGGGACTCATATGCAACTATTACAGAATAAATGCATTTGAACCTTCTGTAATAGTTGGGACTCATGAATACCTATAACCAAACAAAAAAAAACACAGCTGTGGATCATTCAGGTAACAACACAGTATTAAGAATCAAGCGTATGTAAACTTTTGAATGGGGTCATTTTAATAAATTGAACTATTATTTTCTTTTGTGGAACAAAATTGACTTTAATTTCGTATTTATGTCAGTTCTAAATAAAATAAAAAACATGCATTTTGTATGATCCTTCTTTTTCTGGTAATAATTAACATTCTGCAGATTCTGCAAGGTGTACGGAAACTTCTGGTTACAACTGTATATTTATGAATAGCATGATAATGCAATGGCATTATGCACCCATTTTAATGCATGTCAGAGCATATTGTGTATCACAAATATAACACAAAATTCAAAATGTCTGTTTATCTGTCTGTCAGTCTAAAGCATTGAATGAACTGTTAACCTATAGTAAATGTTTCATACTTCTCTAAAACTTCTGAGAAAGGAAGTGACAGTGTGGTCGTTATTGGTCAGTGTAACTTATTTCATCAAGTCACAAAACCATGAGTAGAAATCATCTAGTTAACAAGTAAATGTCAGTAGTAGTATCTCATAACCAGGAGTATATCTCTATTTAGCTGTACATATTTATATACCTCATATGGATTCGACTGTATATATAAAATAGAAACTCCATCTATCTCTTGTTGTCATTTGTGTCACGAGATTAAACTATACGAGCACTTATACAAGATATATGGTGAAATGTGTCATTTAAACCGTTTAGATTAGTAATTTGAATGATAATTAGTATGTTTAAATACACAGAATAGTACATTTTGTGGATAACAGACCATTACAACAAACCACAACACGGCCAGAAAGGGCCAGACAGCAGCACAAAAACTGTAACGCAAACTCTATATAGATAACCAGGGCCACACAACACAAACTACACAGTTAAAATAAACAGCAAATAGGAGAAAATGGATAAAAACGAGAAGTCTGACAGCTACCTAAAGTCAACAACAGCGCTACAAAGCAGCTCCGTCCACACCCAAACACAGCTGTCTGAGACAAACTCGTGTAGACATTAAAACCAAATTCTCTTATAAATGTATTTAAATACCTGAATATATCATCTAAGGCATTTAAATGTCGCGTTTGGCTATTCAAAATAAGATAAAGATAAGATGCTTTGATCCTGTCAGTGGCCTTGAACCCTCGTCTGACGCTAATGCTAATGCGGCTAACTGAAGTTCATCTTCACATTATTAAAAAACGTAAACAAACGCAAACACTTACCTTGCTTACTGTCTATTTTTCCAGACATTTTGGTGACAGTAAGTGAGCTGGTCACGATCAACAATCGAAAGATGTTCGTTTCTCGCCGTTATTCCAGCATCTTAAGGAGACAGACCGGTCGGTATGGTCCTGGTCTGTGTGTCTGTGTATGTGTGTTTGGCTCTGCCTCCTCCATCCACACACACACACGCACACACGCACGCACGCACGCACGCATTCACTCACTCAGACGCACAGACAGACCAACCGTAGATGATGATGGCGAGTGAAAATGTGTGATTTCTGCAGTAATGTTGCCCCCATACGGCGAAAATATTGACAATGCAAGCAAAAGTGAAAAGTATATTATATGGTAACACTTTACAATGAGATCTATTAGTTACCATTACTTAACTATATTAGTTAACATGAACTAATAACGAACAATACTTCTACAGCATTTATTAATCCTAGGTAATGTTCAACAATGAACGACTGTATTTTTATTAACATTAACAAAGATTAAAAAATAGTGTAATGTATTGTTCAATGTTCATTCATGTTAGTTAATACATTAACTAATGTTGACAAATGACACATTTTAAAGTGTTATGTGTTAAAGTATTAAATTATATTATATTTATCATTTTGAGAAAATGTATTTTAATAATATAATATAATATAATATAATAATAAATGTATCAATATAAATGAATTAAGCGAAATAAGTTTTTTTGTCAGACATTTTTGTCAGATTTTTTATTATATTATATTATATTACATTATATCATAAAATTAAATCATATAAATTATATATTAAATTATAGTATAATAATTTTGAGTTAATTATAAAATGAATTTATAATAAAATAAGACAAAATAAAATAAAGTATAATATAATAATAAATGTATTAATATAAATTATATGAAATAAGTGACTGAAAAAAAGGTTTACATTTTTTGTCAGACATTAAGATTTTTTACATAACTATATTAATCTATATTTTAATAATTTCTTTAATAATATATATTATTTTATATTATAATAATTTTGAAGGAATTTATAATATAATATAATATAATATAATGTGATGTGATGTGAAATTATATAATATAATATGAATGTGATGTGAAATAATGTGAAAATATAATAAACAAAAAAACATGTTTTTATATTGGTGGTCTTCAGCAGGGTATAACACCCACCACTGATATTTATGAATAAAATGGCATATTTTTAGGTATATGGATTATCATCTTGAACATATTAAGGCGATGACAAACAAGCTAAGATGAAATAGACACAAATGAGTCAATTGTTGACATGCGGTCAGAATACAAAGATATAAAAACTGACTTTAATATACTGGTAAATCTGAACAATTTTTGACTTCAGAAACTCTAGAGAAGATATACGCAATTATTTATCTTATTATTTATGTCCATTTTCTAAGGCAAAAATTTGAAGAATCACTGAGACTTAAGCAAATGTCTCCATTTGATCTCCATCCTAATCTAACTGCTGTCTAAGAAACCATCTGAGATATTAGGAGATATAATTCCTCATAACTAGATCATTCTTGTAAGAATCTCAAATAAGAACAAATAAAACTGAGCAAACCAACCAACCAAGAAAGAAAGAAGGAAAAAAAAAAGTTGAATGTAGGTTGAATGTAGGTGTAACTTCAGTCTATGGCCAGCAGAGGACCCACCTTCACCACATTTAAGCTCTCTGTCCCACTGCTTGAAAAATGACATCATCCGCATCATAATCGCCCTATTGTGTGCACACAGAACACGAGGTATTATTGAATGCAAAATAATAGAAGGGTTTGATATGTCAGTTCCACATTTTGCAATGAGAGAACTTGTTCTTCTGGTGTCTTTAATCAGCACATGTTTGCATGTATAAATCAAAAGAACTAACGAATGTATTGATGTCGTACCTGTAATCAAACGAGGCACTAAAACAGTTGTATTAACTTGTCTCTGTATATTGTGTGTTGTTATCTTTCTTTCGTAGTTAGGGAAGTAGGGATGATCTAAAAAATGTTATGACCTAATGAAAATCTAATTAAAGTTTTGTGGTTTTCGGTCCAAGTCTATTAGCTCTGAGGTCATGGTTTTGCAAATACATTGCTAAAAGCAGACGAAATTAACTGCATGACTGACTCGTATGTTCTCTGGTTAGTGGTAATTGGTTAGTGTTGTAAATAAGTACAGTTTAACTCCAAATAAGAATTTTTAACACTTAAGACTGACTCCCAGTTCTACATTATAACTTTAAAAGTGTATAGTTCAAAAGTTTGGAGCCTTTTTGGAAGGAATTAATACTTTTATTTAGCAGGGATGCATTAAACTGATCAAAAGAGACAGTACAAACTAAAGTTGTTTAGAAAAAAAAAATCTATTAACATTAATATCTCAAATAAATGCAAAGACTTTTAACTTCAGCACTGATGATAATGTTTCTTAAGAACCAAACCAGCATATTAGAATGATTTCTGAAGGATTAAAAAATTAGTAAAATATATTGCAGTAGAAATCAGTGATCTTAAATTGTAATAATATTTCACAATAGTATTGTTTTACTGTTTTAATCAAATAAATGATTAAATAAATCATACCAACCCCAAAGTTTTTGAATGGTAGTGTATATTTCATTATTTCATCTTTGAATCTGACACTCCTCAGTTCTTGGCCTCATGGGACACATTGGTTGCACACTGAAGAATCTCAGTGAGTGTTTTTGTGCATACTACAGTATATAGAAAGTATGCATACTATTTCATTAAAAATACATCAAGGAAATGATATTCATTAGTCTGAACCATAACGCTCACTCAGTCATTTCTTCTCATGATATCGTCTCATTTGTGGGCAGATGGGTACAGAATACATCTATCTGTGCACAATCCCTTTTTCCTTAAAGCTCAGAGTTAAATAACTTGGCATCTGGCAGGAAAGAGTTTTAAAATGTGAATTGCTATTATAACTTGTAAGCTGTTTTTGAAAAGCACTGCTTGTGGTTTAATGAGCCACTGTCCTCTGCTCCACTTTGAAAGACAGATAAGACGTTGATACTCAAAGGTTGCCTTGTGCTTCCACTGCAGTGGGAATATGTCTGTCAAAGCAAATAGACAGCTGGCCTGTACCTCTCATCCATCAAGCGCTGCCACGTCCACTTTGCACATCTTGATAACGGGGGAATTAACAGCAAGCCCAGAGATCAATGCATTATTTAAGAGGCGGCGTGCTGATTGGTGATGAAAATGAATGAAGAGCCCGTTCTCTCTGCCCCCGTTTTCTGCGGCGTCCCTCAGGTACCGTCTCACAAATCCTGTAGAGAATGTAAAAACACCCTTTCGGATGGAGAAATTCCTGTGCGTTTTTAATTAACGTTTTTGATGCATGATCAGTAAACTACTCATGAGCAGGGCATCTTAAAACGCACTTTCTGCAGGTTTTATGAAGGCAAATTTAAGACTTTTTAGAACCTTAAAAAAGCAATTAAAGAGAACACAGTATGTTCTCTAAATGATGTAAATGTTGAAACAGAACATAATGAGTTTACAGCAAATTTAGAAAATCCAACTTCCAACAGATCTCCGTTACTCTTAAAATATGGAAAAAACTTTTAGTGTACCTGCTGATCACACAGCACAACATGAATGTTTTTCTTCTGTATTTAGGGCCTGAGCACCGGTGGTGCCAATTCCTATTGGAATTGCTCAGTTTCCTCTTTTTCTTCTTCTCCAAAATGAATCCCATTTTTGAGGGCCTAAACATGCTCTAAAACTCATGAAACTTCGCACGTGTCCCAGAAGTGCTGAAAATCTACATCTGATATGGGTTTCAGAAGTGGGTGTGACTAAATGGCTTGATAGCACCACCTATAAAATTTCAGCGAAGTGCCCCTCGAGCTATGTTTCACATAAATGAAATTTGAAAGACACACACAACACATCAATACCTACAAAAAAAGTCCCTTGGTACGAAGTCCAAAACCCAGCAGGAAGTCTGTTATTTTGAAATTTCTCTGCAAGTTTTGTGCCAATTTTGCCATGTTCAGGTGTATTTAAACAAACTCCTCCTAGAGATTTAGTCAGATCAACACTAAATTTGGTCAGTGTCATCTAAAGCCCTTTGTGACGTTATCTGACAAATTTTGATGTTTCGCCAAAAGGAAGTTGTTATAATTCAGGCATACAATGTCCAATCTGCCTCAAACTTCACATCACATGTTTGATAAGAGTCCAATTCTGAACATATGCCAATGCCCATATTCAGTTATAGTCACAGCGCCACCTGCTGGCAACAGGAAGTGGCATGCTTTACACTGCAACAAACTCCTAGAGATTTAATGACACCAACATTATATTTGGTCAGTCTAATCTAAAGGCGTTTGCGATGTTAAATTGTGAAGATCTAGAGTTTTGGTTGAAGGGCGTGTCCGTGGCAGCCTGACAAAGTTTGATGTTTTGCCATGAGAAAAGAAGCTGTTGTAACTTAGCCATAAAATGTCTGATCTGTTCCAAACTTCACATGTTCGATGAGAGTTCTGGCCTGAACACATCTGAAGGCAAATATTCTGTTATAATCATAGCACCACCTGCTGGCAACAGAAAATGACTTGTTTTACACTAACTTAAACATACAATGTCCAATCTGCACCAAACTTCACATTTAGTAGGAGTCCTGGTTTCAAGACATCTAAAGGCCAATATTCAGTTATAATCATAGCGCCACCTGTTGGAGACAGGATATGTCATGTTTTACACTAACTCAAACATTCCATGTTCAATCTGCACCAAACTTCACGCTTGATAAAAGTCCTGGCCTGAACACATCTACATGCCAATATTCAGTTACAGTCATAGCGCCACCAGCTGGCAACAGGAAGTTTGGCACATATAATTGATTTTGACATACTCCTCCTATGTTTAACATTTTAAATGCATATTGCTCACCACTTGGTGTTTTCCTAAAGTGCAAGGGCCCTTTCAACGCTGCTTGCAGCTTTGTTTTGTTTTCCAGTTCAAATGCCAAAATTCTTAAATCAACATAGATGCAAAAATGATATGAGAATTCTTGATATGAGAAATTTACTCATGTGAATGATTTAATTTTTTATTATTAAGTGAATTTATGATAAAAAAAAATCTAATATCCTCATAATTGTGAGATATAAACTCATGATTGCGAGTTATAAAGTTCAATTTTGAGAGGAAAAAGACTGAATCTGAGTTTTATCTCACAATTCTGCCTTAATAACTTGCAATTGTGTGTTATAAAGTCAGAATTGTGAGATATAAACTTGCAATTCTGAGAAATTAAGTCAGAAGTGTAAGATACAAACTCACAATTCTGACTTTTCTCTTGCAAATGCAAGTTTGTATCTCGCAATTTTGACTTTTTCTCGCAATTGCGAGTTTACATGAGTTTATATCTCTCAATTCTGAGGAAAAAGTCCGAATTGTGAGATATAAACTCACGATTGCGAGTTATAAAGTCCAATTTTGAGAAAAAAAAAAACTGATTGCGAGTTTATATGTCACAATTCTGACTTAACTCGCAACTGCATGGTATAAAGTCAGAATTGCGAGAAAACCTTCACAATTCTGAGAAAATAGTCATAATTGTGAGATATAAACTTGCAATTCTGAGGAAAAAAAAGTCAGAATTGACTGAGTTTATATCTCACAATTCTGACTTCATTTCTCAGAATTGCAAATTTATGTTTTGCAATTCTGATTTTATAACTCGCAAAATGTGAGATTATATCATGCAATTCTGACTTCATTTCTCAGAATTGCAAGTTTATCTCTCACAGTTCTGACTTTATAACTTGCAATTGCGAATTTATATCTCACAATTCTGAAAGAAAAAAAATCAAAATTAAGGGATATAAATCAGTGGTGGAAACAGGCTTCCATACTAAACAGTTTCTGATCTCCGCTGACTTTCATAATATTTTCTGATACTATGGAAGTCAGTGGGCACCAACAACCATTTACCCACATTCTTCAAAATATCTTATTTTATGTTCAAAAGAAGAAAGAACTCATATAGCTTCGAAAGAACTTGAGGCTGAGTGAATGATGACAGCATTTCATATTTGGATGAACTATCCCCTTAAGGCCTTAATTTGTAGAAGCGCAAATTAAGAGTGCTTAAGACCCATTTAACATCCTCAGAAACCCTGCAAAATCAGTTTGCATGTCAGATTGTGTTTGTCAGCCACATCTAAATATAACAGTTTTCAGATGCACATTGCTGCACCGCAATGACCTTTACCTCCCATCAGAACACAGACCAATGACACTTCAGATGTCCTTTGTCCTCGGTTAATATCAGGACACACGCCGTCCTTACTGTCACTTTGGCGAGAGTGGTGTGCATCGAACAGCATGTCTTCTTCGACCTTCTGGAATGACCCTACGGTGATGGTCCTAAATGGGCTTTTCCCATGAGGGGCTGGAGAGATGAAAGGCTGTGTTCTTAAAGAGAGATTAAACAGGATTTGATAGGCAGAGGAGAACAGCTCCTTTAGTAACTCTGGGAAAGACGAAGAGCATTTGACGGGCGGCAGGGAAACAGATCCACGGGGCGGCTCATTTACAGAGAAGCTCGCAGGGCAAGAATGCAGGTCCTGCTTTAGCTTTTTGGATACTGATAATAATGATGAGCCCCCAAAAAAGTATCTCTAGATATAGCTCTAGTCACCAAGTCTTTTGTTTCCCACCACTGCAAACATGTTTACCTGGCAGGCTTGTATATAAGGCTTACCTGTTCTTATTGTTATATAAAAATATGCAATCTCTTTCTCAAACTGATCTATACACACTTTTCTCTTTCTGAATTACTGCATGCCTAAAAGTGAATTTTCATTGTGGTTTTAAGTACATAGTAAGAAACCACTACTGCTTTTATTTAACCCCTTTTTTTAAAAAAAAAAAAAAACTTTTAAAATCTTTTAAAATTGTTTAAATTTTAAAATCTCTTTTGTATTTGGTTTTATCCCCCTTTTGGCCAATCCAATATATTTGCTTCTCTGACCTTAAAAAGTGCAGATATTTATTTTTTTGTTTCATTATTTACAATTACACACATATATATATATATATATATATATATATTTAATGTTTATATTTATGTTAAGTAGAAATAGTGACCTAAAAATGTTTAAATGTTTATATTTTAGTTTCATTATTCATTATATATATATTTTATTTTATATATATATATATATATATATATATTTTTTTAACACATAACATTTTTGCTTGTATTCAAACAGTGACCTAAAAAGTGCAGATATTTATCCTTTAGTTTTATATTTCACATTATTATTTATATATATTTATATTTTATTATTACATTTACTAATTTTACATTATCAACCCTCTTTAACTGTAATGATTATGTCAAGTACAGATAATGACCTAAAAATAGTGCAAATATTTATATTTTAGATTATTTTGTTATTAATATTTTATTTTTATATTTCTTAATTTTACATCAAAAAAGCTTTTTTATTGTTTTAAATGTTTTTATTTATTTTAATTAGAGACAGGCCAGTAACAGTACAGTAGGTTGACCTTTACATTTTTTAACTTCAGTTATTAGTTTATTATTAATGTTAAAATATTGTTTTTGTGTGCCAAAAAATCTGTATTTGTCATGAAATATTATCATATTGTTTTTGACATCTGTATTTGTCAAAAACAATGTTTAACATTAATAATACTATTAATATTTGTATTGTTATTTGTTTTTGCTGTTATATTTATGCAAATTAAAAAGTATTATACTTAACCTCCAGTTAACATTGTTGGCTTTTTTCTGCAGTGGTGCTATTTATCAACAGAGATATTAAAGAAACAATATTTGATAATCAGATATGAGATCTGAATATCTAACCCATTGCAGTTTTGTTAATTCAAGCTTCAGTCCAACACATTTATTGGTGCTAGTTGGAGTTAGAATAATGCAAAAACTTCAGCTTGGCTGACCGATATGTAAATATCACATGAACTTAATACGCTAGCCTTACTAATACTGTATTACTTTTAGGTATATACTCTTAGTGTTAAATGCTACCTAATGTTTCTTTGATGGCATAATTTAGTTAACTGTATTTGACAAAAAAACAGAGCTAAAAATGACAAGAATAGACACATGGACATGAATTGAATCCAAACACCCACAATCCCACATTTCATCTCCTGAAGTTTAAAATCACAGTCGGAGACAGTGTGGGCGGCTGCTTTCAGATCATAACGACATTCCAATGTATATGAGGCCAAGAGGTAATTTTTCTTTTTTGGAAATTGCTTGTTTAGCGTGAATTCTTTGTACACTGCAAAATCAAACCCCGCAACGACAAACTTAGGATTAAATAATATAAGAAAAAATAAAAGGTGTGGGGTGTGAGTGGGACAGCTTGAAAGATATTCAAATACATTTCCTATCAAAAAGAATTTGTAATGACGACTCCTCATCGGAATGCCGTCTCTGCAGGGCTGGTTTCATTCCCCGCTCACTATTCAATATGGATAGGACGGAGTACACGTTGTAATCATAGTGCGGAGGAACACTGAAAAGATTTTCACCTTTAAAAAGTAAGATTACGAGGCAGCACTTTTGGTCGAGTGGGCACAGTTGGTACACATCCTGTGTAAAAACTATTTAGAGCTTTTTGATGTATCCTTTCCATCATATACTGTAAAAATGATTGATGAAAAAGTAAATAAAAGAAAATACTATTTCAGTCTTCTGTTTCTGGGTGATTTTTTAAAATATCTTATTTATGACAATTTAAGTTTAAAAACTACTTTTATTTTTTAATGTCATGTTTTTTTTACAATATATTTATGAATATATACAGTTGACTTCAAAAGTTTACATACACCTTGCAGAAACTGGAAAATGTTATTTTACCAAAATAAGAGTGATCATACAAAACGCATGTTATTTTTTTAATTAGTTCTGACTTGAATAAGATATTTCACATAAAAGATATTTACATATAGTTCACAAGAGAAAATAATAGTTGAATTTATAAAAACGACCCTGTTCAAAAGTTTACATACACCTGATTCACAACACTATGTTGTTAACTGAATGATCCACAGCTGTGCTTTTTGTTTAGTGACAGTTGTTCATGAGTTGTTCTTCAGAAAAATCCTTCAGGTCCCACAAATTCTTTGGTTTTTAAGCATTTTTGTGTATTTGAACCCTTTCCAACAATGACTGTATGATTTTGAGATTCATCTTTTCACACTGAGGACAACTGAGAGACTCATATGCAACTATTACAGAAGGTTCAAAAGCTCACTGAATCTGATTGGCTAAGAGGCGTGTGATATTCTAGTGATAACAGAACTCCAAAATTTTCAACGCTTTTATCACTCTGCTTTCAGTATTTCTCACAGCGACTGTCATGGCGGATGCCCAAATACACTATAATTTTATAAAAAATACTGTTTTTGTCACAGAATGTAGTTTTAAGAGTTTTTTTAAGGAAAGAACGCACTTGTTTAGACTTCAAATATGTGGTTTGTTAATAAAGATAATGTCTATTTGAAAAATTTGCTTTGACGTTTTTGGAGATGTGAGCTCCAGGGCATCAGCAGGCGTTCAGCGCTCATGAGCCCGCAGAGAGCAGCCTTGCCTCAGCCAGATCTTCTTGAATTTGCCACTGGCTCTGATGTCTCTATAATGGTTATACATGAGATACAATTCGTTTTTAGGAAAATCTAACGGGCAGTCTTTGGTGTCATTAATCTACTATTTGTTCCATAGCAAAATCTCATCATTTTCGTGAATCAGACATCACGGCTTGCGCAGCTGTGTTTGTTGTTGTTGTGAAACGATGGCATGCACAAAACATGGTAAAATATTACAAATTTGTGTCACATTTACGATTATTTTAGCCGTGACCTGAAGTGCTTTAGACTATACAGCTATAAAGTAGCAAACTGTTTCGTGACCTTCTGTAATACATAATTCTGATTTTTTTTGCAAATCATTTGATAACTTTGTGTGAAGAACAGATCAACATTGTTTACTGGCACCAATAACTCTTAGTCACACTTGCAGACTAGCTAGTGAAAGGAAAAGGTCCAAGATACTGTATGTGCTGGTGAACGACAAGAGAATCATGGTACATTTTTTCACATTAGTGCTTTCAATCAGTGCATGACTCATTCCCAAACAAGTGCAAAATAAGAAACACTCTGTTTTTAGTTGTCATAACAGGTGACAGGTGGAGGTCATCGCTTTCAGCTCTTCAGCGTGTCTCTTTTATGGAGAAAAGCACTTGACTCAGCACAAACTCCTAAATGCTCTCGTTTCCTCCTTTTCTTGACAGCTGGGCAGCGTTTAAGGGATATAGATTAGTTTGTTATGGGATGTGACTGCCTCTCTCACACTCTTTAACAAATGTATGATTACATTCAATAGCGCTCTGCAATTTCATTCCGTTTCTTCACAGGAAGAGAGACATATGGGAAACAGTTGCCTGCCAGTGAACGGTCACCACTAGGCTGATTTTATTTGTGATCTTTCTCTTAGATTAATTCATAGCTTTTCCTCTCCCGCCTGTCAGGTCAGGGATTAGTTCTTGTTTTGTGCGCGTGTGGGTTCTTGCATTTGTCTTCTTTTCCTTTTCAAGGAAATGTGCTTTCAGCTACAAGAGCTCGGCGGAAAATGGAGTGGCTTACATCATTTTTCGGAGAGTTTTTAAAACAAGGATTAATGTTTCATCTAGAATCGATCAACATGTCTTATGAGGTTGAATGGAAGTACAGATTGATCTTTAAAAAAAAAAATAAAAAATGAAAAAATGAATCATGAGGAACTCAGAGGACATGGAACTGGGGAAACGAATTGTAAACTACAGCCTGGAGGTCAAAAGAAAGTTACCAGTTGCAAACAAGGTTAAATGCTTCAAGTCATGTCAATGAATGCAGATGGACACCAGCATAGAGTCATAATTACGAGTGGGATTTTTATGAATTGGGGGTGTGCAAATAAAAAATAGTTGGAAAAGACTAGTGATATAGATATTTAAAAGACTTTAAATGTGAATATGCAGTTTAGTTTATATGCATTTTAATGATACCCCAAAAGAATGAAGGGAAAAAAAGTAGATGAAGCATCAGTAACACATATAATGTGCACTCTTTGCTCTTTGTTTTATTCCACTAGTACTTTTAAAAGCCTACAACCATTTTATAGACCAAAATCACTTGAACAAATTGGTCAATAATAGCTTTTTTGAACATAATATATATATATATATACATATAAAATATTTAATCGAATTAATTACATGATGTGTCGATTAATTAATCGCAAAATAAATTTAACGGTGAAAATACCCACAAAAGATTATTTAAAGTTATTTTTTGTGCTAAATGAGAAAGTATCAAGTAGACATCACAAATTGTAACTTTAGAAAGAAATATTCTATTTGATTCAACATATAATTCATAACGCATAAACATTTAGGCTGCAACGCCCTAAGGTAAACTATAAACCATAAACTATTTTTAGTTCATACAAAGTCATTGGTAACCAAAACAGCTTTGTTACCAACAGTCTTCAAAAGACTTTCTGTCATGTTCCACAAAAGAAAGATGACAACCTGAGGGTAAATGATGACAGAATGAATCTTTTTTTTTTGGGGTGGGGTTTCCTTTAATGTTTTTATTTTTATTCTTTCTTTTTTTTTTTTTTTAACTTAAATAATACTCCAAATAAGCAACTAAATCTGCCATCAGGTGGTGGTAAATGTCTTTATGAGTTATTAATTTTTTCGATTCAGTCAAACGGCTGATTCACTCAGGAATTAAGTAATTGGCTCTCTTTATGAATGGGCTTTTGAATCACTGGTTCACACAATTCATTCAAAATGCAGATTCATTCAGAAACTAAACAGCTGTGGCTATGGCTTCAAAGGTAATATGTTCTCTGCCAAACTGAGCAAAAACACAAAATAATGTTTTTATAAAATATACCACCATATCAACTTTTTATTTAGTGAACTGTTGTATAAAATCACATTTAAGCTCGTGATAGATCAGGACAAAATCACCACTGGTGTCATATTGCTCTTGCTGCCCGTGTGATTTGTGAGATATATAAATATGTGATAAAACACATACAGGGACATTTTTTGCACCAATATCTTGAATTTTAGGGCATAACTGCATTTATGGAGTTGTTGCCCTGCATCATTTGTCAACAGTCAACTATATGTAATATAAGATGATGTACAGGTCTGGGGGTGGAGCCAGCGCAAAACATTTTAAGCACTTTTGGTTCCCATTAACCTCCATTGTATTTTTGTCCATACAAAGGAAGTCAATGGGAATTGAAACTGTTTAGGTACCAACATTCTTCAAAACATCATCTTTTGTGTTCCACAGAAGAAAGAATGTTGTTTGAAATAACATGATGGTAGGTAAATGATGACAGAATTTTCATTTTTGGGTGAACCCATACAATCCAATGAAGCAAGTTATTCAGGACTGTATGAGGGAGACCTACCTGATAGATATTAATATACAGTACTGTGCAAAAGTCTTAGGCCACTAGTATTTTCATCAGCTAAAAAATGGTTTAAAGTCAGTTAAAGTCAGTCTTTTGCTGTAGTGTGTCAGTAGGAAATATCAGTTTACATTTCTAAACATTCATTTTGCCATTAATTGTAATAATCCAGTGAGATTTTTGTATGGAGCACAGGCTGTTGTCAGACTCCTTGTGCAAACAGAGATCTGATCTCTCCATCATTCAATCCAGTCTGTCTTAAGAAACAGAAAAAACGGAGACAGACTAAATCCAGAAGAACTGTGGCAACATCTCCAAGATGCTTTAAGAGACCTATACCTACAAAGCTACAGTACTGTTAACATTTTTAGACAGTTAGGCACATAAAATGAGGATGCTGTCAAAAACAATGTCATAAATAGATTTTCTTTATCAATGAACTTCTATTAACTAAAATAAATCAGCATTTGATGTGACCATCCTTTGCATTTAAAGTAGCTTTTGCCCTAGGTGCACTTGTGCAGAGTTTTTCAGGTAGCTTGTTGAAACAGTTTTTCTGGATTTAGTCTGTCTCAGTTTTTCTGTTTCTTCATGTCATTCCAGAGACAGACTGGATGATGGTGAGATCAGATGTCTGTGTGGAGCACTGGCTGTTGTCAGACTGCCTGTGCAATCAAAAATCTCACTAGATTATTACAATTAATGGCAAACAGAATGTTTGGAAATGTAAACTGATGTTTCCTACTGACACACTACAGCAAAAGATAGAAATAACTTACTTTAAACCATTTTTTAGCTGGTGAAAATACTAGTGGCCTAAGACTTTCGCACAGTACTGTACATTTTATTTTTTTTCGTCTCTTCATCTATGTAAAATTAGACAAGCACCGCTTGAAATCCCTCCTTCGAGCGATGGAATCAGTGTGAGGGAAAGTAACAAACTGAGTTTAAACCCAGGGCAAGAAGTCTTGCAGTTTCTCACGGCTCTGCTGCCGTTGGGCGCTCTGTGTGCTTGCCAGCTACAGCAAACATTGATTGGCTGATTAAGCACAAATTGATTAGCAGGCTCTCATTAGCATCCCATTAGCAATGACCTATACCTAGCAAGACACACCGCACTCTGACTCAAATGGATTAACAAGCACAACAATCCCGCCACGGACAGAAAATCTGTGAACACTTCTCTAAAAGCAAGAAATCAATGGAATTCACATTATTAACCCCCGACGGACATAAAACAGCGCTCTAATGCCGCATCATGGGCGCAAAGCTCCATTTTAATATTTGCATTTATTTACATTAGCAATAAGCTGGCCAACCTCTGCGTCCTTGAATCAGTCCAAGCACACCGCACGAGTGCTATTTCAATATTGCAATCCTTCCCATCAACAAACAACGAGACATTTATTTTCTGCAGAAGGACAAGAGCAGTGTACCGAGAGCACGCATTGCTTTTGAATAGATAGGCCTCGGGACTTTAATTTGAATATATCTAATAAAACAAATATTCAGAAGAACAACAAGACAAGGCTGATATTTTCATTCGCTGCAAAATGATATGCTCTCATATGCAGACGGATGACAGGTCACGCAGTCGCCAGTTGCTAATGTTATTATCTGTGAACATCTTAAAGAGCTCCATCCTCCCAACAGAACCATACACTCGTCAAAACACATTAAATGGCTTGTTTTCTGTTCTATGCTGATATATTTCCTATTGTCTAAATTCTTAAATAGGGATGCAAAGTTTTGTTTTTTTAATTAGTTTGCTCTTAAGGCAAAACTCTCTAAGTAGTTGTCATATAATATAACGTACTTTTACTGATCTAATAAGCCACACACAAAACAAAGATTCACATATAATGTACTCACCCGCTTGTCATCCAATATGTTCATGTCTTTGTTTCTTCAGTCGTTAAAAAATTATATTTTTTAAGGAAAACATTTCAGCATTTTTCTTCATATAATGGACTGATATGGTGCCCCGATTTTGAACTTCCAAAAGGCAGGTTAAATGTGGCTTCAAATGATCCCAAATGCAGTTGTAAACGATCCAAGCCGAGGAAGAAGGGTCTTATCTAGCGAAACGATCAGTTATTTTCATTAAAATAATACAATTTAAATACTTTTTAATCTCAAACGCTCGTCTTGCCTTGTTCTCTCTGAACTCTGTATTCTGGCTCAAGACAGTTAGGGTATGTCGAAAAACTCCAATCTTATTTTCTCCCTCAACTTCAAAAATCATTTCAAAATCATCCTACATCGCTGCAGAAGTACCAACCCAGTCTTTGCAAAGCGATATAGGACGATTTTGAAGTTGAGGGAGAACATGAGATGGGAGTTTTTCGACATACCCTAACTGTCATGAACCGGAACAAAAACAGTCCAGACAGAGATGCGCTTTTGACATTAAACAGTATATAAATTGTATTTTTTAAATTAAAATAACCAATTGTTTCACTAGATAAGACCCTTCATTCTCATCTGGAATCGTTTACAACTGCATTTGGGATCGTTTAAAGCCACATTTAAACTGCATTTTTGGAAGTTCAAAATCAGGCCGCCATAACCGTCCATTATATGGAGAAAAATGCTGAATGTTTTCCTCAAAAACCATAATTTCTTTACGTCTAAAGAAAGAAAGACATGAACATCTTGGATGACAAGGGGGTGAGTACATTATATGTGAATCTTTGTTTTGGAAGTGGACTTCTCCTTTAATTTGCCTCACGAAACTGTAAACACATTTTCCTTGAAATATGATATAATTATAAAAAAAAAAAATATAGCTGCAAGCAGCGATTACTGGGGTTCAACCGCTTTAAGGCATTTAAACACCAAATAATGTCTTATTTAGCAAGCCTATAACCATCAAATCAGTTATTTAAAAGAGCATTTTTGGCAAATCCAGCTAATTTACTATAGAAATAGTATGTTTTTTTTAATGTTTATGATTGTTATAGCGTCATCTGTGGTCCGATCACTTTAAAACTTTGCATGCTTGTTTAGAATCACCTGTTGCATGTGCTTTGCAGGATTTGTGAAGTTTGAGTTTTCCTTCAGGGTTTGTAAGATTTTAGGTACATTTGAACAGGCCCTTTTTCTAAACGACCCCATTACAGCTTCCCAAAGGGTAAATGTCAATTTTTTTTTGATAATTATTGACCTAGAGAGTCCAGAGAATTGTACTGCAGTGTTTTTTTCTCAGATTAAGCGAAAAACCTAGGACTAGTTAGCAAAAGTAGGTGTTTTTACATCTCAATCATTTAACAAACAATTTGATTGACAGCAGTGGTTCTAAAGGAAAGGTTGTCTGGAATGAACATTGGGGCAAGCCTTGGTGATGTCGTAGGTGGTGTGAGTACTACCATCTCTCCAAGTTTCAAGTCTCCATGATTTACAGTTTGGTACGCATGATCAGCTTTACATGGAGATTGTTGATCCACAGCCATTCTAACAATTACAATAGAGTTTCAGCACTATGCACTTGAACCCTCTAATTATATAAAACCAAATAGGTTTTAGTTTATGCCTCAGTTGTGACTGTGCCACATGCTATTGCTAGTCAGAGGCAGGTGGTATTTACAATTTGGGGGAGGGGCATTCTCATTCTAGAAAGCATTTGATTGGCCAAATATTTGCAATGCCTCTGAGTGCAGGTTGAGTCATCAATAAGTTTGCTTTGTTTTCTGGAAAACTGCTGCTTTTATAGTAGTTAAAATCACATTCAGACATCATCTTTAAAGGTGCACTATGGAGCATTTCTCATGTTATTTTCTATTAATTACTAGCCAGCACTTGAAAAATAGCGACTCTTGGCATTGCTGGTCAGATATGTTTCAAACCATCAGATTTATGCAAGCAGAAGAAATAAAAGGTTCCTTTACAAGTAACTTGCAATTTTATGTTTCAACCACAGATGTAGACAGAGAACAAAGAATTCTTGGGTGCTTATTTTTTTTTTAGATGGGAACAAAGTGGTTCATTATCAAATCTCTGATTTTGTACTTTTTGCTAAATCTCCTGTGACACATAGTAAAAAATATAACAAATTATCTGTCATTTGCAGACAATTTTCTATTTCTTCTCTACTGTGCCATTAAAAATAAAAGCTGAAAAAAAGACCAAAAATAAAGTTTGGCTAGTACTGTATAAAAATACTGTAAATGTTTATGTATTGTCTAAAATGACAGTTTCAAAACACTTATATGAGTCATCATTTTAACATCAAGTGAATTGTATTTTGCATTGCACAATATCATGCATGCAAAACCTAAAACCTTCCAAAAAAAAACAAAACAAAAAAAAAATAAAAAATAAAAAAATCAACTCCCATATTCTGACAGGACTAGTTTTTCCCATCCCAATCTGTCAGGTTTGTCTCACACAACATCTGTTAAAATTTCCAGAGCAAATTACAGTTTTCATCAAAGTCAATGAGAAAGCTAATCCTGTCTAACTGTGAATTTCTAATCCCAGATTTTTGATGTGGCCTACCGTTCTGGCATGTCTTCTGCATGTTGCACTTTTCAATAAGGACAGCATCTGACCAAAAAGTTAATAATAGTAATCAAATTAGCTAACAAATTCAGTTTTTTCAATGTTTTACTCACCCCTATGTCATCCAAGATATTCATGTCTTTTTTTTCAGGTGGAAAGAAATTAATGTTTTTGAGGAAAACATTCCAAGGATTTTTCTCCATATAGTGGACTTCAATGGGAGCCAACGGGTTGAAGGTCCAAATTGCAGTTTCAATGCAGCTTCAAAGAGCTCTACATGATCACAGCTGAGGAATAGCAAAACGATTGGTCATTTTCTAAAATAAATCAATAAATAAATTATATGCCGGTTCCTTTTTAACTACAAATCAAAAAGCTCTGCAATCAGTATTGCCAACCCCAAAACCGTGATATTTATCCCCTGGAATGTGAATTTTACCAGGGAACACTTGCCAAAAAACATGTATTTTACCCCACCAAATGAAATTTTAATGGGGAACCCCCTCGAAACACAACTGGGCTAGTTTTGAGTAGCAATTGGGCAGGTTTTAATGTGAACACCTGGCAACCCTGTCTGTGATGTGCATTCGCGTTTTCACGTAATGCGCAATCACATTGGAAAAGTCATGCATGGTTAGTTCTTGATCTGTGTACTTTGGTTCAAAAAGGTAGGGTAGGGCAAAATACTTCATCTCATTTTCTTGTCCAACTTCAAAATCCTCCGACATCATTGTTTTAGCTTTTTTGTAAAAGGCATTTGACTTTCTTCACATGTTCACTTTGTAAACACTGGGTTGGTACTCCCACCTATATCACACGTGCAGAATTACGTAATGCATGAGGGCGAGCTAGTGCACGATGTGCATTTGTGGTTGAAAAGTATATACTTTTTTAAATTTTCTAAGAAAACGGCCAATTGTTTTGTTAGAAAAGATCCGTATTCCTTGGCTGGGATCCTGTTGAGCCCTTTGAAGCTGAATTGAAACTGCAATATGGACCTTCAACCCACTGGCTCCCATTGAAGTACACTCTATGGAGAAAAAGCCTGGAATGCTTTCCTCAAAAACCTTAATTTCTTTTTGACTGAAGAAAGAAAGACATGAACATCTTGGATGACATGGGGGTGAGTAAGTTCCATCCAAACAGGGCTTTGAAGGGGTCAGTTCTATCCTCATTAGTCTACGTGACAGTTGCTGCATGTATTTACGCAAAGCAGTGTGAAGTCAAACATCCATTCCTTTTTTTTTTTTTCCACTTATAACATTTAACTAAAACCATGAGTAATGCTGGCACTACTCTGCGCCTGGTCTCTGTGACTTGTGTGTTCAACTTTAGTGCATGAGAAAGTTCTCGCCATCTGCGATAAGCTGTTAAAAATTCTGTCTGTATAAGTGCTAGAGTTTTCGAGCATCTGATGCATAGTAGGTCTCGTTACCAGTTCTAGTGGGTGGCGATTCAACATGCCAGGAGGGTGAGCTCCATAATTTCAGAGCGAAGCGTGAATCTTAGTTCCCGGCACCGATTAATGACACATCAGCGCAAAGCGACAATTCGGTGCCAGAGAATCGTGCAAATAGATGCTTGTGTGTGTCTGCTCTTGTTAATAATGTTTAAGCAGCCTTGCATAATGCTTTTAGTGAGATCTATGCATTAGGAACATTGAATTTACTTTGAGATTTGCTCATTGCTACTTTGAACGCAAGCAATAAAATCTGTGATTTTGGATACACCGCTGAAGCAAAGGTCAAAGCTCCATTTAGTGCAGGAAAACAAGCGTTCACACAGTGGTAAACAGCTACAGTTTTCAGGTACGTGCCGCAAACCCAGAGGCATTCGGCACAATGCAGATAAGATGAGCAGGGAACAGATGGAACGTGGATGTGGCCTGTGCCTGAACATGGTGCCGATGTACGCACCTCCTACATAAGCCTGGGACTGTTAGCATGGAGATCTTCCAGAACATTCTTGGCATCAAGAGGATCTAGTCACCATCTGTCTCCCAGGACAACCTCCCAACATAGACCTTCCCCGCCTCCCGCCACCCCTGTGCTCATCAGCACGGAGAAACGCAGACGCCTGTCAATGAAATTCACAGGCCGTTTGTCTTGGGTGAGCAAATATGACCATAAGACAATTCTATTCGGATCATCTGCACCACCTGTTAAGTCTACGAAAACAGATGACGGCACGGTATTGTTAACTGGAGATGTCCACTTCGCCAGACTTGTGTGAATCAACAGGAAGAATTACTAAATGCACACACAAAGCACAGCCAGAAATAAGGCCATTGATGAAGAACACAAACAGGAGTGAATTCGGTTTCAGTATGAATGCTTCAAACCGTTCAGTACAGAACTGATTCTTAAATGGGGATGCAAATTTATGTTTTTCACAACATGACTTTAGGAACGTATGCTTGAGGCGCTCACAGAGACTTGGCTCTAATTTCCTAAAAGTAAACCGTGGGTTACAAAATCACTCAAGATTCTTGTCAAAAGGAAATAGGGCATTTAAAGAGGGAAATATAGGTGAGTACTATAGGCTAAAATAAGAAATTAAGTGTGAAATCAGGAGAGCTAAAGTTGCCTGTAAGGAAGATCTTGAGTCAAAATTGACAACGGGAAGGTTCTGCTTGGGAGGGGATGCATTTAATAACAGGTCAGGATAGTAGAAAAAGGAATAATAGAATTAGTTTGGATGGATTCAGTTCAGATGCAGTTTTGTCACATGATTTTAATAATTTTTTTTATCTAAGTTTGATACTAATGATTTTAATCAGGAAAATGAGGGGTTGAAAAATGAATGTAGAATAAACAGGGAGCATGACTGTGTCTTTTTTGAAGTGAGAGAAGTGATAACAGTTTTTAAAATGTGTAAAAGTAGGAAGGCACCTGGACCTGATAATATATGGGGGAGATTACCTAAAGAATGTGCTGAGCAGTTAGGTCCAATATTTTATGAAATTTTTCCTTTGTCCCTTCATCAACAAAAAGTACCTGTTCTGTGGAAGCAGTCTACAGTGATTCTAGTGCCGAAAAAGCATAATGCCAAGATACTGGATGATTTTAGATCTGTGGTGCTCACATCTTTAGTTATGAAAAGTTTTGAAAAATTAGTAAAGAAAATAATTGTGCAAAAGACAGAGAGTTCTATAGACCCCCTTCAATTTGCATACAGGTCTAAGCAGGGGGTAGAGGATGCAGTAGCGACTCTCTTACACTTACACTGACCAAAATTATAAACGCAACACTTTTGTTTTTGCCCCGATTTTTCATTAGCTGGACTCAAAGATCTAAGACTTTTTCTATGTACACAAAAGGCCTATTTCTCTCAAATATTGTTCACAAATCTGTCTAAATCTGTGTTTAGTGAGCACTTCTCCTTTGCCGAGATAATCCATCCACCTCACAGGTGTGGCATATCAAGATGCTGATTAGACAGCATGATTATTGCACAGGTGTGCCTTAGGCTGGCCACAATAAAAGGCCACTCTAAAATGTGCAGTTTTACTGTATTGGGGGGGTCCGGGGGGGTCCGAAAACCAGTCAGTATCTGGTGTGACCACCATTTTCCTCACACAGTGAAACACATCTCCTTCGCATAGAGTTGATTAGGTTGTTGATTGTGGCCTGTGGAATGTTGGTCCACTCCTCTTCAATGGCTGTGTGAAGTTGCTGGATATTGGCAGGAACTGGAACACGCTGTCGTATACGCCAATCCAGAGCATCCCAAACATGCTCAATGGGTGACATGTCCGGTGAGTATGCTGGCCATGCAAGAACTGGGATGTTTTCAGCTTCCAGGAATTGTGTACAGATCCTTGCAACATGGGGCCGTGCATTATCATGCTGCAACATGAGGTGATGGTCGTCGATGAATGGCACAACAATGGGCCTCAGAATCTCGTCACGGTATCTCTGTGCATTTAAAATGCACCTGTGCCTGCCCATACCATAACCCCACCGCCACCATGGGCCACTCGATCCACAACGTTGACATCAGCAAACCGCTCACCCACATGACACCATACACGCTGTCTGCCATCTGCCCTGTACAGTGAAAACCGGGATTCATCCGTGAAGAGAACACCTCTCCAAAGTGCCAGACGTCATCGAATGTGAGCATTTGCCCACTCAAGTTGGTGAACGAGACCTACTATGCATCAGATGCTGTGTAATAAAACTGCACATTGTAGAGTGGCCTTTTATTGTGTCCAGCCTAAGGCACACCTGTGCAATAATCATGCTGTCTAATCAGCATCTTGATATGCCACACCTGTGAGGTGGATGGATTATCTCGGCCAATGAGAAGAGCTCACTAACACAGATTTAGACAGATTTGTGAACAATATTTGAGAGAAATAGGCCTTTTGTGTACATAGAAAAAGTCTTAGATCTTCGAGTTCAGCTCATGAAAAATGGGGGTAAAAACAAAAGTGTTGCGTTTATAATTTTGGTCAGTGTAGAATTTCAGCATCTGGATTAACTGAAAACATTTGTTAAATTACTTTTTATTGATTTTTCATCTGCTTTCAATACCATTCAGCCACATATTTTAGTTGAGAAACTCATTAATGAATTTGGTTTGGATTTTAGTCTTAGTAGAATGGATTTTAGATTTCCTTGTGCAGAGAACACAGAGAGTTAATCTACTGGATCACCTCAAGGATGTCTCTCCTTTATTATTTATCTTGTAGTCAAATGACTGTAAGAGTAGTTTTATTAATAGGCATATTATAAAATTTGCTGACGATTCTATAATTGTTAGCTTATTGACAGAGGAGGACTCTATGCATGGTCCGGTGGTTGATGATTTTATTATTTGGTGTCAGAATGCTTTTTTAAAACTAAATGTTTCTAAAACTAAGGAGATGACTATCGATTTTAACTCTAAGAGGAAATCTATTCAGCATAAGCAAACATGTATAAATGGAGTGGGTATTAAGAGTGTTGAACAGTACAAGTATTTAGGTACTGTCTTGGATAATAAATTGTCATTTTCTACAAATACTGAGAATCTGTGTAAGAGGGGTCAGCAAAGATTGTATTGCTTGCGGAAACTAAGGTCATTTAATGTGGACAAAACATTGATGTGCATGTTTTACAGATCCTACGCTGAGTCACTGTTATGTTTTTCTCTGTTGTGCTGGTTTAATTCTCTAAATGTGAAAAACAAGAACTGTCTTGAGAGGATTGTAAACCAGGGAAGTAAAATTACAGGGAGGAAGCAGTTGTCTTTGGTCCACTTGTATTATAGACAGGTTTTAGGTAAAGCCCAGAGTATCTTGTTAGATGATTTACATGTATCACGAGTTTCATCTTCTCCCTTCTGGCATTCGTTATAGAACCCCTATTAGTAAAACAAATAGGTTTAGACACTCTTTTATCCCTACAGCTGTAAAGTTTTTAAATTTGAGACAAGGACTCTTTAGGAAGGAAACTGAATGTGTCTTCTGTGTTGTGTGTCTTGTTGTTTTATCTAAAATGCTTGTCTGCAAACAAATTGCCTTTGGGAAATAAATAAAGATTAACTGAACTGATCTGAACTGATTTTTGGCCCACAATATGACATTTACCTTTATCAGTCCAATACGAGCTCCCAAATTTGTAAAGAGCAGTATTGTTGATAAAACAATGCCTTTTTAATATCATTATCTTGTTGTGGATAATGTTTCAACCTATTTTGTCAGACCTAACTGTAAACAATAATGAATTGAATTTTCAGTGAAATACATAATTCTGAGAAAAAAATAATATAAAATTATCTAGAGTCTAGAGAGAGAACTTACTTTACTATTCATTATTAGAGCTGGGTAAAAAAATATTGATTTCTCGATTTTAATTGTTTCTCATTTTTATGAAATTATATTGATTCTTAAAGAAGTTGTTCACTTCCAGAACAAAAATTTACAGATACTCACTCCTATAATGCCCGCGAGTTTGAACTTCCAAACTGCAGTTTAAATGCGGCTTCAAAGGGCTCTAAACAATCTTTGCCGAGGAAGAAGGGTCTTATCTAGCGAAATGACCAGTTATTTTCTCAAAAAAAAAAAAATTAAAAAAAATTACAATTTATAAACTTTTTAACCTCAAATGTTCATCCTGTCTAGCTCTGTGTGTATTCCGGTTCAAAACAGGTCAAAAAACTCCTATCTCATTTTCTTTTCAAACTTCAAAATCGTCCTATATCGCTGCAGAAGTACTGACTCAGTGTTTACAAAGTGAATGTCCAAAGAAGATCAAACACCCTTTACAAAAAAAAAGGTAAAACAGCGATGTAGGATGATTTTGAAATTGGAGGAGAAAATGAGATGGGAGTACAGGAGTACATCATTTTGCTAGATTAGACCTTTCTTCCTCAGCTGGGATCGTTTAGAGCCCTTTGATGCTGTCCACTATATGGAAAACATTTCTGAAATGTTTTCCTCAAAAAACATAATATTTTTACGACTGAAGAAAGAAAGACAAACATCTTGGATCACAAGGGGGTTGAGTAAATTATCTGTAAATTTTTGCTAGAAGTGAACTCCTTTAAATCACAAGAATCCATCAGACTAGCCTGTTTTCAGTTATTGAAAGAAACATTGTAGAGCACCTTACATCGAACTTAGTGCTTTGTTACTTTTGATATGAAACAAGGTTTCAGGTTTCAGATTTTAAATTCTGTCCATTTTATTATTTGGCGCTGTTTTAGTGTTGTCAAACTATTAATCACAATTAATTGCATCCAAAATAAATGTTTTTATGTAACGTGTGTGTACTGTTTACAGCTTTTTTACGATTTTTTAACTAGTCAACTTGAAAATGTAACTACACCATGATTCCTGCAACTTTTTCTATAATAACCATCTAGTTAAAGAAAATTCTATTTGTGCACCACACATGAAGTTGTCAACATGATGTACTGTAAATGTTAAACAAATCAGTTGTTAAATATCTTTGCAGAAAAGATGCATGAACTACAACCACATATTGTAAAAACTTGTCTCATCCATACTGTATGTTCAGAAATAACATACAGTGATATGAGCGCATCACATGTGAGAGGTTAATTACGTGTGCCGACATGCGGCTGGATTGTTCTTTTCTCATTGAACATTGAATTCGAATTCATCTATAAAATCTGAAAAAAAAAAAAAAAAAAAAAAATCGCACAGCCCTACATCTACCTATACATATTTGTGGTATATATGGCAGCATCTGTATTGGATATTTAAAGGAGAAGTCCACTTCCAGAACAACAGTTCACAAATAATTTACTCACCCCCTTGTCATCCAAGACGTTCATTGTCTTTCTGTCTTCAGTCGTGAAGAAATTATGTTTTTTGAGGAAAACATTTCAGGATTTTTCTCCATATAATGGACTTCATTGGTGCCCCAATTTTGAACTTCCAAAATGTAGTTTAAATGCAGCTTCAAAGAGCTCTAAACGATCCCAGCCGAGGAAGAAGGGTCTTAGCTAGCGAAACGATCGGTCATTTTTTTCGGAAAATAAAATTTTTTATACTTTTTAAGCACAAAAGCTCGTGTAGCACAGGCTCTGGGATGCGCGTTCACGACGCTACGTGCTATTGAATCACGTCGAAAGGTCACGTGGACATATGCGGAACTACAGACCCAGTGTTTACAAAGTGAACGCACAAAGACTAAGAAAGTGCAAGTAACTTTGTAAACGCTGTTTACAAACAAAAAGGTATAACGATGTCCTCCTCTCAAGTTGTAGGAGAAAATAAGATGAGTTTTATCGCCATACTCAGTACACAGACGATGAACTTCGTGATTCGTAGTAGTGATGGGAAGTTCGGATCATTTTACCGACTTAGACCTTTAAGTCTCGTTCAGCAAAATGAACGAATCTTTTTTCGAGTCATTTCATTCATTTTAGCAAAATATAATTAAAATGTTACGTGTTACTTCCCTAACACATCTACTGCTTATACAAACATTGATCACACTACAAACAAGACAAAACTATAATGCTATAAGAAACAGAAAAGATTCATTCATTGTTTACCTGGGTCTTTAGTCTATGATTAGCTCACCTCACCTCTTATCTGACAAGTTTTCGGGTTTGAGTCGTTTGTTGATCAAGTGACAGCCCCATAAGATGAACGAACGACTTGAAAAACCCGAAGACTCGAAACAGGTGAACTAATTCCAGTACAGAACCTAATAGGATGTTGCACACACGCGACTGAACGAATCACTCCCCGAGACGACTCATTCTTAACGAGTCACATTGAAGATTCATTCAAAATGAAAGAATCGTTCAAGAACGACCCATCGACGTGCATCGCAGAACCTGTGCTACACAAGCTTTTGTGCTTAAAAAGTATACAAATTTTTCTTTTCCGAAAAAAATGACAGATCGTTTCGCTAGATAAGACCCTTCTTCCTCGGCTGGGATCGTTTAGAGCCCTTTGAAGCCGCATTTAAACTACATTTTGGAAGTTCAAATTCGGGTCACCAATGAAGTCCATTATATGGAGAAAAATCCTGAAATGTTTTCCTCAAAAACCATAATATCTTCATGACTCAAGACAGAAAGACATGAACATCTTGGATGACAAGGGGGTGAGTAAATTATTTGTAAATTGTTGTTCTGGAAGTGGACTTCTCCTTTAACTGGCTGAATGTGCTAGTTGAGCAACTGCCACTGAGATTAATGGCACTGCTAATGCCAACAGATCACTTCACCAGTTCTATTAAACCACTCTGAGACCGTTTTCACTGTTAAACCTGTGGAAATCCTGTGGCACTGAAATAAATACACCAATCATACCTCAAATCTGAATAGTACAGATGAACATGAGCGTAAATCCCCTTTTGCAGCCTTGGCAAATTTACACTGGGGCAAGGACAGGGAGTACGCAAGGCACCTGGTCTCGAAATCAATCATTAGCATGGGTCGAGGGCGGTAATTAGGCGTTCAGGAGGGAGCGTGTGGGACGAGGTGACGAGGAGCAGTTAATGAGGCCACGGGCTGGGGAGGGGTGAACGGCCGGCACCGCGGGAAACTTCACACACGCGGCGAGAAGAGAGAACACACGCCGCAATTATAAGGCACAGTACACAAACATACGATTCAACACCCAAGGAGGTCAGGCTGAAAAATGTGCTGTAACATAGATGACAGTCTAACAAAGCTTTGAGAACTGAGGTGCTATTTTTGTTTTGTAGGAAGTAAGGCAAAGGAAAGGCCTGTCCTTCTGGAAGACCACGGAAAAGACTTTTTATGAGATGACTGATTTATGAGGAAAATTACTAGTTGTCATTTTATTATAATGTTTCATTTAGTTTCTTCCTTTTTTATTCAAGAAAAAAACCTGTGATGCAAAGCAGCATTGTGCTGTATTCTCTTTGTACCATTCATAATTTGTTTTAAATAACTGATTTAAATATATATAATTATTTTATTATAGATAATTATATTATATTATATTATATTATGTATGATTTGTTTTTAATGTTTTAGTTTCTCATATCAGCCTTTTTTAAATAAACACACTGTTTATTTAAAAATCTGTGTATTAACTAATTAAAAAACTAATTAAATTTAATGATTTAATTATTTCCTGCTATACGTTTAGATCTGTGGGCTTCTCTTTATATTTATATTTATATTTATATAATAGTTATATAATAATAATTTATTTTATATATATATATATATATATATATATATATATATATATATGTTATGTAATATTTTAATATATTATTTAATATTTTATGATTTAATATTACATAGTTATAAAAAAATTAGATTAATATATTTTTCTATTATATTTCTATTATATTATATTTGTTATTATATTTTATTATATTATACTAATATATAATAGTAAAATAAATATATATATATATTATTTTTGCCAGTTCCAACACTTTTTCATATTTTAAGGAATTTTGAATAAATTTAGGAATAAGATAATCTGGCATTAAATGAGCCACCAAATATCTGTGTCTGCCATTATCCACCTTCTTTAATGAGACTGCATTGGCCGCAACGTACAGTAAACGGTAAAACTGTTTGTACTACAAACCAGTGTGTTCATAATTAAGATAATGCATTAAAATAACATAAGACGACACACCGTTTTGCAATATCAAGCAGCAAAACCAACTGTTTTTGTACAGCTAAAACAGCTGGACGTGGATCACAAAAAAAAATGCCGTGCCTGCTCTTACGGGAAAAATAAGGGGGGATAAACACATATTAGTTGACCTTTAATAGTAATTCAGTAGCATACCATATATCAAAGTACCACGGTATTACTGACACCAGCACTGCACTGTTTTCTTTCTATCATATTTCCTTAACCCTTGAAGCCTCTCTCACCTTTGAATTGACGAAAGAAGGCAAACGCACCAAAGGATGAAGCTTGAGCGCTTATTAAATCTACTAGGCTGTAACAAAGACTGAAGCTCACCAACTGTTTTCAGGAACAGATGCTATGTTAACTGTGGAGTGACGAGTAGGTGTATGAATTAGCCCTTGAGTCTCACTTCCAGTCGGAGAGAGAAAGAGAGAAATGGTGTGACTCCAGCAAGGCTGCGGAGGCATTCGAGACTTCACCGACTAACTCGACTCAAAGCCTCACACGCGGCAGCCCGAGTGGGATCTGAAGGCAATGATGATTTTCACTTGATCAAAGCGGATCATGCAAAAGCGCCGTGGCTCCTTGAGTTTTTTTCGGAAAAGCTCAGAATATAAAGTCAAAGTGTGAATATAAGCCTGCTCATTAGGATTTTCAGCAGGTTTGAAAATTCAGACAATTATATAGCCTATATGGTTTAATTTATTGCAGTGCTCTCAAAGCAGTGCTGTACCGATACTCCTCACGCATTAACGTTTGGCAACTAATTCAGACAAACTGCTTAACATACATGTTTCATTTAAACTTATGTATAGGTCTTAAGAAATAAAATCTCATCGATTTACACTAGCTGTGTTTCTATACACTTGCTTTTTAGAATATTACAGAAACACTGGATGGAAATGCCAAGATGAGCATAAAAGCTTCAAATGTGCATACACTTAGCCACCTTATTCTTCAACACGGAAGTAAGCCTATAAGCAAAAATTTTGATCATTAGCCGCTATAGGGAAATAATGAGAATAATTACAAAATGCAGTAAACTGTAAAAGTGTTTGCACTGCAAACCAGTGTGTTTATAATTAGGATAATACCTTTAAATAATATGGTAAGACACATGTGCAATATCAAGCAGTAAAATGTGCTGTTTTTTTGTACAGCTAAAAATAGCTGGACGCTGAGACCGGAAGCATGACCCATAAAATTTACAAATGGCAGCACCCTCTCTTACGTACGATGGTGTTTTAGTGACACGTTAAAAAAAAAAAAAATTCTAAAATTATAAGATTAAAGTCATAATATTTAGAGAATAAAGTCTAAATATTTAGAGAATTAAATAAAAATTACGAGAATTAAGTCGAAATTTTCAGAGAATAATTTACGAAATTCAGCTGAAATTATGAGAATAAAGTCAAAATTGCGAGTATAAAGTCAAAATGTTTTAAGAATAAAGTCGAAATGATGAGAATAAAGTCTAAATGTTCTGAGAATAAAGTCAAAATTTCAAGAATAAAGTCAGTGTTTCAAGAATAAAGTCGTAATTACAAGAATAAAGTCGAAATATTTCAAGAATAAAGTCAAAATGTCCTGAGAACAAAGTCGAAATTTCGACTGAAATTACGAGGAAAAAAGTCAAAATTGTGAGAATAGTCTTAATATTTCGAGAATAAAGTCGAAATTAAGAATAAAGTCGAAATATTTCGAGAATAAAGTTGAAATATTTCGAGAAGTCTAAATTACAAAAAAATAGAAATTTCTGAGATTAAACTCAAATGTTTCGACATGTCAAAATTTCGAGAATAAGGTTGAAATATTCTGAGAATAAAGTTGAAATATTTCGATAAATCTAAATTACAAAAAAAGTTGACATTTCCAAGATTAAACTTGAATGTTTCAAAATGAAGTCGAAATTTCGAGAATAAAGTCAAAATCTTGAGAATAAAGTTAAAATGTTTCAAGAATAAAGTCAAAATGTTTCGAGAAAAAAGTCAAAATGAGAATAAAGCTGAAATATTTTGAAAATAGTCTAAATTACAAAAAAGTTGAAATTTCCAAGACTAAACTCAAATGTTTCAAAAATGAAGTCAAAATTATGAGAAAAGTCGAAATTTCGAGAATAAAGTCAAAGTGTTCCAAGAATAAAGTCGAAATTACGAAAACAAAGTCGAAATGTTCCGAGAATAAAGTTGAAATAATTGAGAACAAAGGCAAAATGTTGAGAATAAAGTCTAAATGTTCAGAGAAGAAAGTCAAAATGTTTAAAACATGAAGCTGAAACTACGAGAGAAGTCAAAATTTCGAGAATAAAGTCTTAGTAGTTCAAGAATAAAGTCGAAATTGCAAGAATAAAGTCGAAAAATTTTGAGAATAAAGTCGAAATTATGAGAATGAAGTCGAATGTTTTGAGAATAAAGCCGAAATTTCAAGAATAAAGTCAAAATGTTTTGAGAATAAAGTCAAAACGTTTTGAGAATAAGGTCAAAATCTTAAAAAGTCAAAATGATCTATCTATAACATTTATTTATATTTCTCATTAATTATTAGTCATATAAAATTATGAAGTTATATATATTAAGTTTATATATTATCATTACACTTTTCTCTTCCTGTTAAGCATTTGTCATACATGTTTATGAATTGCCAGACAGCTTCGTTTAAATTCTACTAGGCTGGCTTTTCAGGCTGAAAGGCATATCAGGCTCTCAGAGTACATTAGTACATTAAGATCACAGTCAGCCCTGTAGCTCCAGTTCATGTGATTAAATTATGGTTGATGTTCAAATAAGAATCTATATGGCTCCATAAAGATCAAATTCAAGCCTCACAAGCTTGAATGAACGTGTATATAGCAACATATTACAAACATGAAATGAGTAAAACGGTAACATACACCATTGTTGAAACTACACTGACTTGAGGTTTCAGGATAAACATGTAACACTTGGCTTTCGAAGTCACTTTTTCTGGTCCTGACGACCAGCCTGAATTCATCGTGCCTCAAACGAAATATGTTCAATAATTCAAACTTGCATGTACAATGTGTGGTTGCAAAAGTGAGGTCATGACAAGGTTAAAAAAACAAAAAAACAAAAGCCAACTTTCCATGCCAACACTCATTGAGAGCCTTTTGTCACTTTGTGTAAATCTTGCATGAAATGCAAGAAATGAAAAAGCAACTGCGATTTCAAGGTCATACACTTATAAGAACGTACTCTAGTTTGCAATATATTTTTCATGAACTGTATGTACATTTTGTACTGGTTTCTGAAGTTTATACAAGCATATTTAAAAGCAGAAAAAGTTTCAGCTGACATCTGCAGAATTTTTCAGATCAGAAAATACAGGGCTGGCCTAACCTATTTAAACCAAAGAAACATAATAAAATAATAATAAAAACCCAGACCTGGAAAAAATAAATAAATAATAAGAGACAAAATGTTGAAAAAAGAAGAGCAAAGGCAGTTTATTTAAAGGTCAAAAATGGACACAATTTTCATCCAATCAGAGAGCATGTTCCACCTACAACATTAAAGATTATAACCTATTTGTGATAACCTTCTAGCTATTTACATTCTGAAACCCATCTGCATTTAACATTTCTCCTTTCAAATGCAATAAAAACATTATGTGAAATCTATCTGGAGAATATCTGTCTGTTTTTCTAAAAGAGGGTGGAACAAAGCTTTGATTTCCACAACTTTGTTCCACCCTCTTTTAGAAGAACATTATTCTACAGATACATATCACATAATGTTTTTATTGCATTTGAAAGGAGAAAATGTTAAATGCTGATGGACAAAGCTGTGGAAATCAATAGGCTGGAAAATGTCTTCATGACGAATACAAAACGGTCTACATCACAGATATCTGCAAAAACACAGAGCTGGAAAAACAGAAGCTCTGAGTTTTCCAAGCCTAGCCATGGAATACTGTGTGATCTGGGACAGCGTCACTGCCTGCAGGTGTCATGGAAGGCCTCCAGAGTTCGGAAGTCCCTCCATGTTGGAGGAAGGCCCTCCTGCAGGTACTTGCCACAGCGTTGACACGGGGTCTGGAAGAGCTTGATGTAGCTCCTCAACCAGGTCTGCTCAAAAAAAAAAAAAAGAACACTCAAATATAAGTGGACAATTTGACAGAACTGCACTTTATCCTAGAGCTGACAGAGTAAAACCTCCAAAAATGTATTTAAAGATTAATACTTAAGAGTTCAACTGAGTCTGAAGTGATGTGAATAACAAACATTTCGGCCAAAATAAAGCAAAGTGTATTTTCCATGGCCAAAACGCTGCGGCAGACACCCTCACCCTGCGCTGGCTGGCCTCATTGCACTGTCATGGGACGTGTGAGAGCAGCATGAGGGTCTGTGGGCTCTCGCAGCAGTCACAACTCGACATTGATTAACAGCAGGAGGAGTGTGTCTGCTCTCCTCTCTAACCCGTCTTCACTGGGCCGCTCAACACAGTCGGGGTTTACCTGCACCTGTCAGGACGCATTGTCTTTCCTAATTCATCTGCCGGCCCAAACCACCCTCCACTGATTCCCTGTTATTCATACTCCAATTAGCACACACAACAGTCCAGCAACATCCTATCTATCTATCATCCATCTATCTATCTATCCATCTAACATCTATCTATCTATCTATCTATCTATCTATCTATCTATCCATCTATCCATCTATCTATCCATCCATCCATCCATCCACCCACCCATCTAATCATCTGTCCATCTAACCATCTATCTATCTATCTATCTATCTATCTATCTATCTATCTATCTATCTATCTATCTATCTATCTATCTATCTAACTAACCATCTACCCACCCATCTAACCATCTACCCACCCATCTATCTAATCATCTGTCCATCTATCTAACATCTACCCACCCATCCATCTACCCACCCATCTAACCATCTACCCACCCATCCATCTATCTATCTATCTATCTATCTATCTATCTATCTATCTATCTATCTATCTATCTATCTATCTATCTATCTAACCATCTATCTATCCATCTAACATCTATCTATCTATCTAACCATCCTATCTATCTATCTATCTATCTATCTAACCATCTACCCACCCATCTAACCATCTACCCCCATCTATCTAATCATCTGTCCATCTATCTAACCATCAATCTTTCTATCCATCCATCCATCCATCCATTTATCTATCTAACCAACTATCTATCCATCTATCCATCCATCCATCCATCCATCCGTCCTATCTAACCATCTACCCACCATCTATCTATCTGCCCATCTATCTAATCATCTGTCTATCTATCTATCTGTCTATCTATCTATCTATCTATCTATCTATCTATCTATCTATCTATCTATCCATCTAGCCATCTATCTAACCATCTACCCACCCATCTAACCATCTATCTATCTATCTATCTATCTATCTATCTATCTATCTATCTATCTAATCATCTATCCATCTATCCCTCCATCCATCCATCCATCCATCCATCCATCTCTCTCTCTCTCTCTCTCTATCTATCTAGCCATCGATCCATCCATCCATTCATCCATCTACCTATCTATCTACCCACATGAACCACAATAAAAAAAGATTTTTATGAAGAAGCTAAAAGGATCTTGAAGCCCTTATTTGTAGAGACTGGTGATGGGTATTTCGATTCTAAATAGGCTGTCCCAGGGATGGCCTGAGAGTGAAGTGCATCAACTGCACGATTTAAATCTGTGTATGGGAGAAAACCCACGATTCCAGCCATGATCAGAATAGCTCCGCATTGATCTTACGAAGAAGTAATCAATCTCTCCTCTCTTTTCAAAGCTTAGAGCAGAGGTCGGCAGACTATTTAAAGACCGAGCAGACTCAATGCTTAACATCACACATAAATACACAAGCCACGATAAGGTTAACCTATGAAGTTATTAAAGACTTCAAACACAAAATCAACACTTTTTATTCCTGGGCAGAGATTGATGAGTGAGGTTTTTATACATTTTATGCCATTTTATACATTTAGCAGATGCTTTTATTCATAGCTATAGTATTTACAGTGCACTCAGGCTATTGATTTTCAGTACATGTGTTCCCCGGGAATCATACCCATGACCTTGATGTTGTTATTGCCTTCCTCTACCAGTTGAGCTACAGGAATATTTTTGTAAGAATGGTCTTGCATACATTCTTGGAATGTGGAAAACAACCTCTCGTTAAACAGCACCACACAGCCAAAGGCAAAAAGTAATAATTGCATGTAATAATTCTTGCAGAAAGTCATTGGAATTTTAAAAGCAATGTAATATACACACCATGAAGGAGCGAACTACAACATCAGGCATCTGGGGGAGCTGGTAATGCAGGAGGGCTGTTGTTGCATGATCAGTGACCTGAGAGAACATAAAGATCACTGAGAAACATAACAGAATGTGTACAGCAAGTACATTATGACTATAAATATGTAGAACTACTTAACAAAATTGTCATAAGGACATAAATATATTTTACAGCCAGCATGACATTTATGGTCTATAATTGATGGTATGAGAAGTTTATGTGAACTAAACTACAACTGTTTTTAGTCCAAAACACCTTGATCAGTTGTAACCCTGGACCACAAAACCAGTCATAAGGGTCAATTTTTGGAAATTGAGATTTATACATTATTTAAAAGCTGAATAAATAAGCTTTCTATTGATTGGATATAAATGGTATGGATTTATATGGATTAGGATAGGACAATATTTGTCCATGATACAACGATTTGAAAATCTATCTATAACAATGCTTATTACTAATCAAAAATTAAGTTTTGATATAATTACAGTAGGAAATTTGCAAAATATCTTCATGGAACATGATCTTTACTTAATAACCTAATGATTTTGGAAAGAAAGAAAGAAAATTTTGACCCATACAATGTATTGTTGGCTATTGCTACAAATATAGCCATGGGTCACAATTGGTTCTCAATCAAGGAAAAATTAAATGATCTATTTGTGCATAAGCAGAAAATAGTGTTTACTCTTTATGAATTTTAATAAATCTCATACAATTTTAATCAAAATGACTCACTATCATTATTACGGAAATACTTTTACATTGTAATGAATTGTAATGAAATGAACACTAAAACTTACTTTAAGTAACATTTTTTATTCAAACAACCACACAAGGCAGCACAACAAATACTACAATGAAAAGCAACTTAAATATTAGCGATAAATACAAATGTATTTATCTGTATTATGCACTGCATTGAGTTTTAGGTCAATGTCCATAAACTTGATGTCCTTCTCTTTTTTTTCTGATATTATAAAATAATACATTTAAAATTAATTACAGTTAAAAATAAAATTCTCTCACACAATTTATATATTATATTTTTAATACAATTTATAAAATGGTACAATGCAAAAAAAAGGGTTCTAAAAATATACTTCATTTTCTTTAAGCAAAATATATACTTTTTTGTATTTCTTTCTTTACATGCATGATCACACATTTGAAGAAATCCTAATTAAAATCCATTTTCAGATCAATCTACCTACACTCAGATTAACTCTTAAGTCCAATTTTGCAGAAGAACACCATAACCTTATTACTTTCCCTAAAATCCCATCTTCCATCACTAATGTAATTATAGAAAGGGACTAAAAAGGAACCACTTCAATCTCCCGTCATCGTTTCATTAGACTACTAATGCTGACGAAAGTCCTTATGGGAAATCGTCCAGTTAATACCTCTGAATAGTGATGCACCATGGGAAAAGAAACTCAAGTGGTTACAACTGAAGTGTAAAAAAGCATAGTGATGCTTTTTTGCAAACACAAAAACATCTGTGTGAAAACTATTGGACAGCGGGGACATGTGAAGAGTAAAGAACGATTAATTAAGCGAGCACGGAAACGGGAATACAGAAGTGACAGCAGGGAGGGGAAGATGAGAGGCGGCCCGTCCCTCCAGTTTGAGGCAGCCTGGGTTCGAGTTAGCGGAGAAATAAAGAAATAAACAGGCCTGCGCTTTGATCAGTGCGTGCAGACGCGAGAGGCTCAGTTACAATGCGAGCTGGTTCTCGCAACCTCTCGCTTTAAGTTCCAGGCAGCTCGTCATACACATTCTCTCTGCTTTGAAAGGAAAGCAAGTTTTTCTCCCTCTCTCTCTCTCTTTGAAAGGTGCATCAGCATTACCAAGACTAGGTGGTTTCATTTGCCCCACAGGCTGACTGCTCTCTAATTCCAGCCTAATGAGATTCGGGGAGGGTGGAGAGAAGACGACTGGAACCCAGATGTTTAGGGGGCTGTCAAATGAGGGCGAAGTGGCTTGGAGTGAAATGAAATCAAAAAACACGGGGACAAATGATGTCTGAGGGATGAAAGGCAAGGATTGGCAGTGGAGAGGTGACAAGAAATGCGACCGTCATTGAGAAGAGAGATCTCATTAGGATTTCACGGACATGCGATTTAAATTTATTTATTAATTTATCGTACGGCTCAAATTCAATCTGAAAGACAACCACAGGATCATTTAATTACCGTTCCCATATTTCCCAACGTACGCTATGGATAATGAGAAAGACACGCTCTGTTGATTAAACTGAGTTTTGTTGTGATGCGTTTGCTGGTTTACTCACCTTTTGAAATGCCTGATAGTTGGACTTCGACCAGATGTCAAGCTAAAAAAAGAACACAAGAAAAGTAAACGTCACACAGTAAATGCAGATACTTACTCCCTGGTCATAAATTGATTCAAAATAACTGCAAGGTACCCAAATTTTACCCTTAGCGTGCCTTTAATCATAACCTATCTTTGTAAACTACTACGGCTACGTTTCAGGAATCCATTTAACCTCTTAGTCAATGTCTTTCATCTGTATAGACCTGAATGCTCCTGTGCGCTCTACACTCCTCTTTTCAAATCCAGGAGTTGTTCAGCGCAATAAAGGACAAAAAAAAAAATAAATAAAATAAAATCTTTTGACGTATAAGAGGTCATTGTACTATAAAAACATCCTGCAATTTTCAGAAATCAAAACTTTCTCATTAGTCTAAAAACAGCTTATATTGAAGCCGATCTGCCAAAACAACAGCATGTGCCACTTTATGATGTAATCGTGTACCTCCACAGAACAACATCAACGCCTGCTTCGGTATTACTGCAATTTAGTTCCGACCACCAATTCATAGCAGGTCTACGCAGAAACCAAACGATAAAGATGGCTCCGAATATAAGCAGACACTGTGCAGTGCCAAGTTGTTGAAAAACACAGTCTTCTGATCCAAACATTAGGAAAGAGTAGATGAAATATATAAAAATAGTATACAAGTCTGGCAAGTAAACAAAAAAAATTTACAAGCCAATGGTGATTCTATTTCCAAGGTGTACATAGAGAGTTGACCGTCCTTCTAGGAAGGATGTAAGCTATCAAACTGCTATGTAACAGTTAGCCAATCATAGTAGTGTGTGTTTAGTCTAAAATCCTCTACGCCTATTCAAATAGAGCGCTCTGATGAGGAGGGTCGAAACGGGACCGAAAATAGAAAGTTTTTTTTTTTTTTTTAGGTTCGCATAGTTAATAGTTTTTAAAATAAAATTAAATAAAAAGCATATAATAGGGTCTATGAAATCCGTTTTATTTTTTCCCAAATTATGTTTTTTTGTTTGTTTTTTTTCTCCCAAAAATGTTTTAATTTTTCTGGATTCTGTTTTTTCCATTTTAAATTTGCTAGACTAATTGTGTTTTTTGAGGAAAACATTTCAGGATTTTTCTCTGATATGGTGCCCCGAGTTTGAACTTCCAAAATACAGTTTAAATGCGGCTTCAAAAGATCCCAAAATGCAGTTGTAAATGATCTCAGCTGAGAAAGAAGGGACTTATCTAGCGAAACGATTGGTTATTTTTATAAAAAAAAAATACAATGTAAATACTTTTTAATCTCAAATGCTCGTCTTGTCTTGCTCTGCCTAAACTCTGTGTATTCTGGCTCAAGACAGTTAGGGTATGTCGAAAAACTTGATCGTGTTTTCTCCCTCAACTTCAAAAAACATTTCAAAATCATCCTACATCGCTGTAGGAGTACCGACCCAGTCTTTAAAGTGCACATGCAAAGAAGATCAAACACTCTTAACAAAAAGGGTAAAATAGCGATATAATTGAATTTTGAAGTTGAGGGAGAAAACACGATTGAAGTTTTTCTACATAGCCTAACTGTCAGAATACACAGAGTTCAGGGAGAGCAAGACAAGACGAGCGTTTGAGATTAAAAAGTATTTAAATTGTATTATTTTTATGAAAATAACCGATCGTTTCGCTAGATAAGACCCTTCTTCCTCGGCTGGGATCGTTTACAACCGCATTTGGGATCGTTTGAAGCTGTATTTAAACTGCATTTTGGAAGTTCAAACTCGGGGCACCATATCAGTCCATTATATGGAGAAAAATTCCGAAATGTTTTCCTCAAAAAACAATTTCTTTACAACTGAAGAAAGAAAGACATGAACATCTTGGATGTCAAGGGGGTGAGTACATTATCTGCAAATTGTTGTTCTGGAAGTGGACTTCTCCTTTAATGGTTAAATTACATTTTATATTTCAAAAAGCAAGTCGAATTAATTAAAATTACGAAACATATCCACCTGTTTCCAAGGGGCGCTACTGTAAAAAAGAACGTGGGTTAAACTTCCGGTGAGGCAGCAGTAGTAGTATACCAATGGTATTTTGTGTGCTAATTAGTTTTTCGGATCATTGTTTACTTTGTAAAGTTGCAAACCTTTATGAGAGATGTTGTTACGGTGCTCAGGGACAACATGTGCTGTTCAAAGCTGTGCTCCCACATTGTTAGCAAGTTTGGATCACTAAATCTTGAATAAACTAGTGATGTGACATTTGAACCGAGTAATCAGAGCTTGTGTTGTTGAAGATGAAGCCTCGATTCAATGCTTGTGTTATTAATGTAGAAATCACAAAACCAGTGACAAACGAAGCCTCACTTTTTCTCCAGTCCTGTGCGCGATTCACTTGGTGTCGGTTTGAACCCCCAGATCTTACTTATTCATATTTATTTATTTATATTTTCAAATACCCAGTCATACAAGCAATATGAAAAATACAGATTATTTCAGGAAAATTAATTTATAAAAATAATATGTGTACATTATTCTTCTGTTATTCTTCTGTTACATCATATAGATATTCATACTGGCATTTAATGCCACAGTTTAATGGGTAACGTTAAATGAATTTATCAGAGACAGACATTAAACAAACAAACACACACACTGTTAGACTTATATTTGTGCACGTCAAGATGAGTTGTTCTGTGGAATGTATAGAGAATATTTTGTCTGACGGTGTCTCTTTCACAGGCTTTTGGCTGCTTTATTTTTTAATAACGCGCTGTTTTCGACACACTCGAAGCTTTGAATCTTTTCCCGAAACAGTTAGAGAAAAATGTCAGTGTTTCACAAGGCTTCATTTGCCCATCACTACTGTCAGCTGTTTACTTCGAACTTGAAGATGCTCCCACCTTTGACACAAGGCCTCATGGGGCATAGGAAACTTGTGGATACAATTAAAATCAATTTTTTTAAAAATTGAATCAATACTGGGTTTTGCGATTGATTACAGCTTTGGTACCATATATTTAGGAAACAAACCAACTGATTTTGATGCTCAAGACAAGTACCTTCTCAGACTAAGTAAGTAATGGATGGATGAGAATCCACCAACAAAAGAAGAGTGAATAGCGATTGTAAAGGATATGTTTGATATGGAGAAAATGACCTTTTTTCTAAGACTAAATATGGGTAAATTTTATAAGAACTGGTCAAAATTGTTAATACATATGAAAATAGATAGTACATAGAAGTGCTTTGTAGTGAATGTGCCTCCCCCTCCTCCACCATTTTTTCCTTGCTCCAAATGTGAAGTATTTACCTAATGGAAATACACTGAATGGACTGAACTGTATGAACTTAAATTGACTACAGACTTGAATGAGCCTCTTTTTTGAGTTATCTTTCCTTCTGTGTCTGTAGGGAGGGGGGGCTATTGGGAGAGTAACCCCTATTATGAAAATTACTACATAAGAAGGATACAAGAATGTGATGTCTCTGGTTACCTGTCTGTTCAGTTTTTTTTTTTTTCATTTGATTTGTTTTCTTTCTTTCTCCTTTTCCTTTCCTCCTTGTGTGTTTTTTGTATTTCAAAGTTACATTAAAAGAAATAAAATATAAAAGTTGAAAAAAAAAAAAAAATCTATTTATTAAAAGTCCAAAAATTACATGTTTAGGGCCCTATGAAATGTTTTATTTTTTTCTCACCTTCTGTTTTATTGTTACAAAATTATGTTTAAGCATGTCTAATAATTTGAATGATTATTTTGACGGGTTGCCATGAATACCTTTACATTTCTGTGCGTATATATATGATATGACGATAGTTTCTCTCAAAAGAAATGGTAAAATGCTCATGAAGAAACTTAAGAGCAGTTCTGGAAATGTTGTTCATGTATTTATGTCCTCATTTGGTGAGACAACAGATGTTGAAATCATTTTGAAATTTTTGCTTAATATTTAGAAATACTAGTCCATATCATGATTTGACTCAAGTGTAATGACCTACTTTTGATTAATTCATCCAAAAAATTCCATGACATTCCGCAATATAGAGCAAATTCCATATTTATGACTGGATTCTGTGATTCTGTTCGCATTTTCCATAGGGCCCTAATATAAACAATTAAAGATGAAGAAAAAAAACATTCTATTTGAGCAGAATTCTTCAGGATGATTTCTGGCTATTTGTGTAAGAGTCTTCTGATTGATTTCTGCTCAACCCAATGTTTAATTTTAAATAAGCAGTTTGCATTTTTAACATCCATAAAGAGTTCATTTCATGTTAAAACTTAACTTCTTAAATCTATAATGAATTGGAATGAATTAATTTATTAACTTGTTTTTGAGGAGCTGTTTCTTTAAAGGAATTGTTCCTTCAACATCTTCTATCAAGTGTAATTTTGCTTATAATTTGAAAAAACTGACCCAAACATTCAGTACTATTTCAATACTGTAGCGTGTTCAGTATTCACGTATTGTGTTCTTTCTATGCCGTCGACTTTGTAGGTGTGGATGAGTTTGTTTCACCTGCCTCTAACAAGAATCACGTGACCAGTCAGTGAAAGGTTTTTTCAAAAAAGCTCAATATGCAACATGTTCCCTATTTCCTGGTATTGCCACATGTGAGAAGTTGGAGCGTAGGGGTGGTCTGCCTTTTATTTTGTTACGTTTGCATTTTGTTTTCATATTCTGTAACCCAAGGTTGTTACTCCACTTTTTTCCTGGAGTCTAAATTCTATTATTGCCCCATTACCCCGACTGTAAAAGAGTCCAAAGGTTCCAATCTCAGAGGATCCTCCATTCATTATGTCTAGAAATTAGAATTTGAAAATTACATTTAGAATCTACAATTAATGACTCCAGGGTGTAACCGGAAGCCAAAGTAACAAAAGTTTTGGGAAAACAAAAACCTCAAAATCATAATTTTCCATAAATTAATATAAAAACAAAAGCTAAATGGGCAAAAAACAAAGTCTGAGCCGCATGGTTTCAAGCACGACTTGTAAGCCTGCCGACAAGAGTGAAACACTATGGAGCTCAGGACTTGTGCGGGTAAACTAAACTCATCAAGACCAAGAAAACTAATTAAATAGAGGCAGAGGCATAGATTAAGCATGCATAAAGAGTACAAAAATGCTAGCAGGACCTGGAAAACGTATACACTTCATTTGACAGTTTAAAGGTCAGTTCCGACTAGCCTGGCATCTCATGTCAGGCCTGTTGTTCAGGGGCGAGAAAACCCATCACTAATCAACCCGATGAGCGAAGGTCATCAGAAGAGTTTTCAAAGACGACAACAAATCAAAATGCTCTCTGATTCTAATATCAAACAGGCCCGGTGTCAGCATTTATCAGAGAAATCAGACTCCATCTCCCCTCTGTCCTCAAACCCACCTCCATACACTGCTGCCCTTTGAAGTAAAAAGAATGCCGGATCGCAAATTACCCAAGAGATGTCTGAGATAGTCTTTGAAGCCCTACTTTGATAGCATAGTTTCCCTTCTCCTACCCCTTCCTCTCGCTTTTTTTGTGTGTTTGGAGGTTCAGGCGGGCTCTGTTGGGCCTCTTGCATGTGGTTATGGTAAGCTATGTGGCATCATTTGAATTGGAAGGACCAGAGAGGGGGTTTAAAGAAAAAAGCCTGTCGATATTCTGCCCTGAATCGACACCTCACACAGTCCCAAAAAGACCTCTGAGGTTGATTCAAGTGCAGGAGTTTCCTGCTAAAAACAAAACAAAACAAAACAAAACAAAACTAAAAACAAAAACAAATAACAAAACAAAACAAAACAAAACACAAAACAAAACAAAATAAAATAAAATAAAATAAAAAACAAAACAAAACCTGGCTGTTTCTGTCCTCTGATTGATTTCTGCTCAACCCAGTGTTTAATTTTAAATAGTATTTTTAACAGAAAGAGCTTGTCGCATTTTAAAGCTCCATAATTTCAAATCTATAATGAAGTGGAATTAAATACTGTTTTTTTAACTTGTTTTTGAGAGGCTGAATTTGACCTATTGCTCCTATTATATCAAAAGAATAGGAATTACTATTCATAATTCTTAATCATAGATTGGGTTAAAAAATACACTGCCGTTCAAAAGGTTTGGCATCAGTAAGATTTTTAATGTTTTTTAAAGAAGACTTTTCTGCTCATCAAGGCTGTGTTTATTTAATTAAAAATACAGAAAAAAACTGTAATATTGTAAAATATTATTGTAATTTAAACAAGTGGTTTTCTATTGTAATATGCTTTAAAATAGAATTTATTCCTGTAAAAGCTGTATTTTCAGCATCATTACTCCAGTCTTCAATGTCAAATGATCCATCAGAAATCATTCTAATATGCTGATTTATAATTTTTTATGTTTGAATATTTTTTTAAGAACCTGTCATACTTTTTTCAGGATTCTTTGATGAATAATACATTTAAAAGAACAGCATTTATTTAAAATAGAAATCTTCGGTAACTAGATATACTACTGTTCAAAATGTGGGGTCAGTAAATTCTTTCTTGCTTTCTTTCTTTCTTTCTTTCTTCAGTTTCCAAAAAATATTAAGCAGCGCAACTGTTTCAAACAGAACCCGACCTAGCGATCTGCCAGGACCTCGCTCACTAATCTAAGTGCATAGCGCTGCAAAGTATGGCTACACTTGCGATCAGAAGTAGAAAAAGCAAAGTAGCCCATAATATTTGTGATAAGCTAAACATTTTGCAATGGAGGTGTCACCACCAATATGACAAAGCATTTTAATTTAACAGATCGTTAAAGATCACAAACACGATTCAAATACCAACGTGATTCTGTTCCTAAATTACAATGATTCATCTGTCTGATTACTCAACTTTTCTTCCGTGCAGCGAACGACCAGTGTGATTTGAACATTCAAATCTGCGTTCGTGTTGCCGCTGACCTAAAGGGAGCCACTGTTATGTATATGAATGAAACAGTTTCACAGTCTTTTCTACCACAAAGTTCATTATTTCTGTGTTACAAACACTCAAATAATCACAGAAGTACTGAGATAAAAGTTCATAGTCCTGATATGAACTCTGATATGTACGGTAGAGATCAAAATAGAGTAAATCATCCTTTTGAAAGTTAATTTGACATTTCAAATTATGTTAAAAATTTATCGATTACGTTGTTATGCCAGTAGATGGCGAAAGGGGGCAGTTAATAATGTATTTGACTTTATTGATTGATCATTCATTCAAAAACACTGATTCATCCAGTAATGAACCAAGTAAACCTTAAGTGAATCACTGAATCATTTCTTTATAAATTAGGTCTACATGTGATTTTGTTTAGTTGTTCAATGTTTTTTTTTCTTCTTCAGAATCGTAAGAGAATCACAACTTCCATTTAAAAAAAAACAAAAAAAAAAACAACAACTGATTGACATGAGTGTTTTATCTCAGATCAGCTGTCAGAGTCCGTCCTCTTTGTTTCGATGCTGGAGCAGGGATGTAAGTTAGACAAGAATATCTCCGATTGAGCGATTGAGGTGTTGTGTTGCTGGATGTAATAATGAACATAGTGGTCGTCATTTACTCCCGACATCTGAGCCGCTGAAGATGCAGTAAATTACATTTGTTTGTGAAGGGAATGCGCCTCCCGATCTACATATATCCATCTATGTCCCCGCGAATCATTCATGATCCAGCTTTACTTACAGCAGAAGTGTGTATAAGGGTTTTTTATGAATCTTTGCGATCGCCTTTCCTAATAATGTACTATTTAGCAAGTTTAGCGGCTAAATGCGGCTAAAGTAAACAGACTCGTCAGTCCACAGAGAGAAGAGAGGGGCGGGGCGAGCAGAGCTCATTAACATTTAAAGCAGCCTCGACCAGAATGGGATGATTTTTGCAGAGGTTATTTTGACAAGGTAAAAAGGGTGTTGTTTTACACAACCATTGAGAATTTTTAACCAAAGTATATTATAGACTTTTCATTAAGACCCCAAAGAATCATATTAACTTGTGGAAAATGGGCATCCGATGACCCCTTTAAGTGAATCTTGTTTTTATGTAGCCTGTTGATTTTTGTTCATGGTGTTCAGCTGCAACTAAATGTTTAGCAAAAAAAGAAACAGAATAAATATGCTTGATATCATTTTTTATTCACATTGGAATCGAAACTGGGAATTGATAAGCAGAATCGGAATCAATAATATTCTAACGATACCCAACCCTAGTTATTTTAATAAAAATAATACAATTTATATACTTTTTAATGCCAAACGCTCATCTTGTCTTACTCTGCCTGGGCTGTTTTTGTTTCGGTTCATGACAGTTAGGGTATGTTGAAAATCTCCCATCTCATGTTCTCCCTCAACTTCAAAATCATCCCATATCGCTGTTTTACATTTTTTGTTAAGGGTGTTTGATCATCTTTGCATGTTCACTTTGCAAAGACTGGGTCGGTACTTCTGCAGTGATGTAGGATGATTTTTTGATTGAAGTTGACTGAGAAAATACGATTGGAGTTTTTCGACATACCCTAACTGCCTTGAGTCAGAATACACAGAGTTCACAGAGTTCAGGGAGAGAAAGGCAAGACGAGCGTTTAAGATTAAAAAGTATTTAAATTGTATTTTTTTAATGAAAATAAATTGTTTCGCTAGATAAGACCCTTCTTCCTCAGCTGGGATCATTTACAACTGCATCTGGGATTGTTTGAAGCCGCATTTAAACTGCATTTTGAAAGTTCAAACTTGGGGCACCATATCAGTCCACTATATGGAGAAAAATGCTAAAAAAATTTTCCGCAAAAAACATGATTTCTTTACGACTGATGCAACTGACAAATGCATTAACAACAACATACTGGCATACTGTTATACCAAAATAAGCAGTATACGGTGTAAACTGGACAGTATATAGTTAACAGTATGCAAATGCTTTATTCCACACCATTCTCATCTATATTCAGCAATTAACTAATGTGTTTTTACCGCCATAATGAGAGCAGTTTAGGCCACACTATTGATATCCTGGTGTGAGCGTTGCTGCGACTGTCAGTTTGAGCTTTTTCATGAAGCTGCGGAGGTTAATATGCAATTGCTCACCACACACGTTTGGACACAGAGGCCCAGCGGCGCGCAGCACAAAGCACCGGCCTGGCAAGCAGTTCAGAAGATTCACATTCGCTGCCATAATTAACTGTGATCAAGCCTCTCCGCAGCTTTGATGGCCACCTCATATTAGTGTCACCAAAGAGCGTTCAAACGTTGCGGCTTTCGCAGAGACGTACAGATCGCTTCAGAATGAATGAGAGGACGCTGCTCAACCTGACACGGGGGACGTGAGGATAGAGGGTATCGCATACGTACATGCTTTTCATGTTCAAGGGAGAGCCGAACACATCATGTGAATTATTAAACAGCTGTGCAGAGACTTTTATCAATAGCTAAAAATCCAGGGATTTCACGTCCTTACCTAAGCCAGAAGTAGTCAAGCTAAATTTTAAGGTTCAACGGGGGAAAAAAAATGAACGAAGATGTGTTTTGAGCTAGACTTGAACATGTAACAAAATCAAATGTTGTACCTTTTTGTCCTCTGAGTAGATGTTCTCATGATAACCTCTGACAATCGTGCGGTCAATAAAAAGGCTCCTCATTACCACGATGGCTTTCAAAACCTTCCCGAGGGTGACCTGGAAAGAATAAAGACAACAGAAGGTAAGTTGAGTGGATGATATTTCAGCATTTCTTCAACTATAGCGATGACAAAAATAAATGATGGACTTAAACATTTTGAGACTAAAAATATGCATAAAATATTTATATATAACAATATATATTTAAATAATATAAAATATATTTATATATAATAAATATCTATAAATAATCTATTCATAAAGTACACAAAATTAGTGAAAAGAAATGATAGTAATAGTAAAAAGCTTTAATATAGCCTTTATAAACTATTTTTAAAAAAATAATTTGTTTATTTTAATAATTAACTTTTGGGACATAAATACTAAATATGCACAATTAAATAATATGTTTACATTCTTGGATTATTTAACAAAAAAAGTTACAGCTTGTCTGGAAAATAAAGAATTAAAAAAAAGAAATGATCTTGATTTTTCTTTATGTCAAATATTTATTTAAATGACATTTTACAATAAAAATTGAAATTGTTTGATTATTTCATACTTTGTTAATGTTAATGTTAAAATGCTAAAATGCAATAATTTTATGATGGATCTAAATATTTTAAGCCTGAAAATGTACATAAAATGTGCATAAACCTATGCATAGAATACACAAAATTGGCGAAAATAAATGGTAGTCATGGTGACAACTTTTAATATGACTTTTAGAAACAAAAAAAATTAATTTGTTTATTTCTATAACAATTCAAATTTGGAACATAAAAGGGTGCATATACTAAATACGCACAAATAATTTTTCCACATTTTTGGATTATTTGACAAAATTACAGCTTGTCTGGAAATTACAAATTTAAAAAAAAAAAATAGATTTTTAAAAAATGATCTTGATTTTTCTTTGTCAAATATTTAAATTACATTTTCACAATAAATATTTAAATAGTTTGATTATTTCATACTTTGTTAATAAAAAATGCAATATTTTTATGATGAACTTAAATACTTTAAGACTGAAAATATGCATAAAAGATGCATAAATCTATGCATAAAATACAAAAAATTGGTGAAAATAAATATATGATAGTCATGGTAAAAAGTTTTAATATAAACTAAATTTAAAAGGTTAACTTGTTTATTTTATTTAAAAATTAACATTTGGGACATAAAAGGCACAATCTAAATATTCAGACTAAAAACGAAATTTGATTTTTTTTTTTTTTTTGTCAAATATTTATTCACAGTAAATATATTCACAGACATATTCACAATAAATATTAAAATAGGTTTGATTATTTCCTACTTTGTAAATGCTAGAAAAAGCTAAAAATGCAATAATATTTTTATGATGGACTTATTTAATATTAATATTTTAAGAATGAAAATATGCATAAAGATATGCACAAAATGCACATAGTTGCCAAAAATAAAAGACACTCAAGGTAAAAAGTTTTAATATGACCTTCATAAACAAAATAAACAGTTCATGTTTTTTTTTTGAATAACAATTAACCTTTAGGACATTAGGAAAAAGATTACAGCTTGTCGGGAAATTATGAATTTAACCAATAAAAATATTCAGATTTTTTAAAACATGATCTTGATTTTTCTTTATGTCAAACATTTATTTAAATTACATTTTTACAATAAAAACTGAAATAGGTTTGATTATGTCCTACTTTATTAATGATTTAAAAAAAGCTAAAAATGCAATAGTATGGAGTTTTAATATACCTTTTATAAACAAAATTCAAAAAGCTCATTTGTTTATTTGAATAATTTACTTTAGGGACATAAAGGTGTCCGTAGGTAATATCCATTCAACCAAAATATCTTTAATTTACAGTTGAACTGCAAATAAAAAATGGCTGGTTTGGCCAACAAAAAGCGTAATCTCTTCTCTTCCGAGAACCTGCTTTTTCTTTCATGCCAAAAAAAGTTCACGCTCCAGCCTGAAACCATCTGCTGTCAGGAGGGGTTTCGCTCGAGTCTTTTGGCTTAAGATGGGTTTAATCTGAGGCAAAGGAGGAAATCCCAGTACAATATTCTTAAATCCTCACTTGAGGAGACGTGAGTCCAACAGTCAAACTTAGGTTTCACGCTACACACACCTCTGAGAGAAAGACAGACACAGTACAACATGGACAGAAAGAGAGGTGAGGATCTTTAAACCAACCCCTCGCTGTATTTGCCAAAGCTGTTTAAACATCAACACCGTCCCGTGAACAAAACAGCAATGGGTTTCGCCTGAGCCCCACTTGCTGAATAATTTATGTATCAGGCACAGTAAGGGATGCTGGGTAGGCCTGGGCCAGGTCTGAATGCTGGCAGGGTGGTGACAGTCTCTTTTTGTGGTCCCTCTAAGGTTTTCAGAAGCCGCTAGATTTGACCCCACCACTGACTGTAAAGGGGAACGCACTCAGGTGGTCTGAAAAAACACGGACAATGGCGACCAGCGTGTTAAAGTTCAGCTAAAATGACACCCGAGTGACAAAGTTTGACATGAAAAGGAACTCGGAATCAGAAGAAATGAAATATCAGTTCATTTGAGATTCAGAGGAGAGTTTTCAGGCTCCTCAGAGCTCACTTTTTATAAATGCCAAACCAATAATGCAATATGGAGGGGACTGCTATTATAAAGAGGGATTTCAGTTTGGCAGAGCTGAATGTGCTATCGTGAAACCTCGTTACAAAGAAAGAAAATAAGGAATGAATTAAAATGAGATTTCATAAGCATTACAACGGATGGATTGTCTGGCAGTCAATGAAGAAAAACAAACATGTCACTGAAGTCCAACGAAAGAATCTAGTGAGGTTCTATGCATACATGAATAAATATATGAATATGAAATTGTTTGTTGTTTGGGTGAAAGAGCTGATTGTAAACACAAACCATATTCGTTGAAAGAGATGTCACAGCCATAGATTCCTACACCTGGTAATTGGAAAACTTTTACAGAAGAGAACGGAGATGCGCTTTCTCAGCCTTTATTAATGTATGTAAATATGGTCTCCAAGTAAATGTTTCAACCTAATTTCTCCTTCAACCAGTCAGGGCTAGGCGATTTTTCAGATTTATTGATTCATTCGAAAGTAATGTTTTGCCACGATTTTATTCTTTAATGTTAGAATTAGACACTTGGACAATATGCCAATGACAACAGTAAAGAGAAAAGAACGATCCACAGAATGTGCTTTTGTGTTGACAAAGATGTGACGTGGGCAGCGGAATAGGAAAAACATGCAGGTAAATGGCAGTTAACTTCTTTTAGCTTGAGTTCCGTGTTTTTACAATGCCATTTCATGCATGAGACGATGCAAGAGACGTGAGTCCAACAGTCAAACGTGTTCATGTTTACACAGAATAAGCAATGGAAAAGCAGTGCATTTGAATAAGAAACCTGTGAAGAACTTCTACTGTATGTCTGATATTTCATTTTTGCATCATGATGACAGGCTGAAAGCTGCTGTTCATTGTTTTTACACAACATTTATCGTTAATAATAATCTCCTGGTGACATACCTGCAGCCATTTTGAATTTGAATTGCCATTGCCTTGACTTTTGAGATTTTTTTTACCATTTTCCTCATTATTTCTTAACTTATAAAATGTGTAAGACAAGTTTGTACAATATGTAGTTGTAGTTCATGCATCTTTTCTGCAAAGTTATTTAGCAAGTGATTTGTTTAACATTTACATTATGTTGACAACTTCATGTGTGGTGCACTTGGAATAGAATTTTCTTTAAATGGGTCATCGGATGCAAACTTGACTTTTACATGTTGTTTGAACATTAACGTTGGCAATGTTTGTTCAAATCTACCCTATAATGATAAAAATCCATGCAGTGGTTTTTAATTAATCTGTAATAATATCCTCTTTTTCAAATCGAGCCGTGCTCAGATGCCTGTCATTGTGGCGTCACACGACAGTTGATTGACATGAGTGTTTTACCTCAGATCAGCTGTCACAGTCCAACCTCTTTGTTTCGATGCCGGAGCAGGGATGTAAGTTAGACAAGAATATCTCAGATTCGATGGATTACATTTGTTTGTGAAGGGAATGTGCCTCTCGATCAACATAAATGCGTCTATGTTCACGCAAATCATTCGTGATCCAGCTTCAATTACAGCAGAAGTGAGTATAAGATTTTGTAAATCTCTGCAATCACCTTTCCTAATAACGTGCTAGCTAGCAAGTTTGTGGCTAAATGCACTAAATGTAGCTAAAGTAAACAATCTCTCACAGCAGCTGGTCATTCCACAGAGAGAAGAGAGGGCAAGCAGAGATCATTTGCATTTAAAGGAACAATCCCCTCAGAAAGGATGATTTTTGCAGAGCTGATTTTGGCAAGGTAAAAAGGGTGTTGTTTTACACTACCATTGACAGTTTTTAAGCAAAGTATATTAGAGACTTTTCATTAAGACCCTAAAGAATCATATCAACTTGTGGAAAATGGGCATCCGATGACCCCTTTAACTAGAGGGTTATTAAAGAAAAAGTTACTTGAATCGTGTAGTTACATTTTCAAGTTGACTAGTTAAAAATTATAAAAAAAAAAAAATTCAAATACTGTACTGAGGTACTGAAGTCTGATTTTGTGGTGTGCTGTGCTTTAAAATTAAAATTAATTCAAATAATGAAGGATTTTGAAAGACTGACAGTAATCAGTGTTAAATACTACTGTAAGGTAAACCCTACCTGCTTTAAATGTTTGAAAACGATTAACAGCTAAGAAAAATTCTGAAAAATGCCAATTTAAATTTCGAAAAGTAATCAAAAATAATCAAATGTAATCAGTTAGATTACTTTATTCAAGTAATCAAAATAGTTGCACTTCTTATTACATTTTAAATAGGGTAACCTGTAATCTGCAAGTTTCCAAACTTCCAAAGTAACACTGATTATTTATATACTATTATAGCAACTGACACATTCAAGGTCCAGAAAGGTAGTAAGGATATGCGTTGAAAACAGAAGAAAAGGAATTGTTAATTGTTGAATAAAGTTGTTATTTTTGTTTTCAATGCTATTGTAGCTTCATAACATTCAGGTTGAACAATGTCCTTACTACCTTCCTGGCCCTTGAACATGTCAGTTGCATTGCTGTCTATCCAGGGTCGGAAAGCTATCAGATTTTATAAAAAATATTTAATTTGTGTTCAGAAGATGAACAAAGGTTTTACATGTTTAGAAAGACACAGTACTTGTTTTGTGCACGAGCAAATCTGTCCATGTCTGGCACTGTATGCATTGCATTCTTTGTCAAACTGACATAAGAAAACAAGCACGCACCTATGTTAATATACTGTGGTGAAATAATTACATGTGTTAAAATAACACGTGCTGTTATCACTTTGTGAATAAAATACCCCAAATTCTGCTTAAATCGAGAGCTGTATGTAGAATATGAGCGCTCGTGTTTTCAATGCTGCTAACCATGACTCGCTTAAAGTAAGTCATTGTTTCAACATTATTCGGACAAGACGTCTGTGTTCAGAAAAAAAGGTGAATAGGGGAAAAAAAAAAAAAAAATTAACTCAAAACAAGCAATTACATTTTTTAGACAAAGAAAGAGTAATATACTAGGAATACAGAAAAAACATGTCCAACAGAAAGGAAGTCAAAGGTTTAGAACAACATGAGTAAGTGAAATAATTTTTTCTTTAAGACTACCACATGAGGCTCCTTCACCCAACATCAAGCAAACAAGAGAGTACAGGTATTGTACACTGGCGCACACATACACAAACCTTCAAAACTCAACAGTGTGGGGAAAAAAGAAACTCTGCAGACATGATCAATCATGTCAAAATTCAGCAGAAATACCCATTCAGACGCGTTGGTACTCTGTGAGCCCTCACAACACATGTTTTTCCCGCTTTAAGGTTTGCTTATTAAATTCATGTCTGTCAGAGTAGCTGAACGCCTGGCCTCTGCCCGGAGCCGCTTGGCGCTGGCAGCCGACACCAGCACTCACAGCCTGAATCCATTACCCCTGACAGCCTTTAAAGTCATAGTTCTCCCAAATGTAAATTGAAATATTATTTTTCTTGCCAGAAAGGCAACTTAGAGGGTGGATGCCCAAAAACGAAAGCAGTTATTTTTTGTTCACTTATAACAGCTGCCTTAAAATAGTGCATTTAGGGAAGAAAGCAAATATGTAAAGAAAAACACGCATAAATATTAGGGATGCACCGATACCGATACTGGTATCGGTATCAGGCCCGATACTGCGCTCCTATACTCGTACTTGTTAAAATGCCCCAAAACCAAACACCGATACCACATCATGTGACAAGTTCGTATGCAGGCAAAGAAACACTGACAACAAAACAACAGACAGCGGAATGGAGTCATTAGAGATTAAGGATGTCTACGAAGTATATGTATGCAAGGAATATAATGTTAAACATTCAGTATTAAGCTTGTATAACTGGTGCGTGTCAGCCGATAGGCAAAGCACGCAGATTGGATTGAGCGCGTGGCGGCCAAGATGTGCGGGCTTGTTGAGTTAATATCCCGCCTTGACATCACTGGAAAGTTTGTAGTTCGGTGAGATATGTCAAAAACAATTGAAGTAAATCAATGCACAAGTTATTTAACGGTACAGAGAGAGAGGGAGTGAGAGAGAGAGTGTGAGACAGAGAGAGAGAGAGAGCAGGCGCTGTTGCGTGATCTTTATTGATGTTCACATATTTAGCACACGCATCTTTTGGATTAAAACAAATTTGTAAATATAAAAAAAAAGAATTATAGGGGCATTTGCTATAAACATCGTTTTTTTTTTTCAACCTTAAGCATACACAACTGTCCGGCGAAAGTGA